>AWOL01S0021045.1:10774-24098 GCA_000715115.1 Nicotiana otophora
GTTTTGTGCTACCGCCATGGTTCTACTATTACACCCATGGAAAAGAACCCGGCAAATAAAATCCAAGGGGAATTCATTGCTATATAGCAATATACACTATTAAGATTAAGATTTTATATACAAGTTGCAAAAGGTTGACTACCCCACCCCAACTGAAGAGCATGCATTTTCCCCAAGGCATTGTGAAAGTAACAGCAAAGTTTTGGGGCTTCATGGGGCGCAATAGGCACTTGGAGGGTTTGGATCATCCGAGGAGGTCGTGGGACCAGAGGCTGACACTTTGGAGGCAGTGGGTGAAACCTCTTACTGGATAGTGGTGTCTGCAACCAAAGTAGGAAGCTCTGCCAGTTGCGAAGCTGGGTCTTGGACCTGGGAGCTGCTAGCTTCACCCAATGATGGTTGTGTGATCGTTGTAGTAGCTTTGGTGACCATATCTGCAAGGAAGTGTGCAATGGCTGTCTGTATATCTTCCTCCTCCTCATCCAGTGCAACTATAGAAGCAGCAACCCGTTTGCCTCTGTTATCTCTCTGATCATCACCCTCCTCAAGTATCCCCTCCTCATCAGTTTCCTCTTCCTTAGTTCCCTCATCACACTTTTGGGATTCCTCAGTTGAAGGATCACTGGTGTGTGTAACGAAGCCCAGACCTTGTGAGACCTCAGTACCATGGGCTACCTCAACGGATATGAGGTTTGTGAAATCAAGGTCAATTCTTGGTATGTGGGAGGTGCTAGTGCCCTGCTCCCCTTCCACTGGAAGAAGGGAGGTCAAATCAAACTTCATTGTCTGCATCTTATGCAGCTCTGACTTGAACTCAGCTACATCCGTTTTTGAGTTGAGGCATGTCCCCAGCTTCGCCTCACTCAACCATCTCAAGGTGCACTTCAAAGTGCTTGAGTCGATCCTCATATGAGAGATGTTGTTTTTGAAGAGCACTTACTAAGGTTTGAATTGGGGCCAGTGCTTGTCGAATGAGAGATGGAAGTTCTTTCGTCAATTTGTATACTTTGGCATTTGCATGTTGTGCTAGTAGACAAAGCTTGGAAAGTGCAGGCAGTGAGATATGTGGTGTAACAGAGGCTGGTCTGGGAGTAGATGTGGAGGCAGCTGGTGCAGAAAAAGTGTTTGGCACTGATGAGGCAGCAGGTGCTACTGAGGCTGGAAGAGGAGTGAGTGAAGGCTCTGGTGGATCTTCGACCACTTTATCCACAGCATCATTGATCCGAGTGATGCCAATGTCTTGAACAACATTTTCTATGCAGTCTTGTTTACGGAAATGAGGAACTTCCCTTGCTTTATACAAAACATGAATTAAGAATGGGAAGGGGAGCGAGGTTTCTTTCTGGTTTGCCCGGACCCCAATCTCACAGAACATGAGCTCTCCCACATCACCCTTGATACCAAACATGATTCAAGCAATGAGGTTCGCCTTCTCGATACTTATGTCGGTTTCATTTCTCGAGGGAATTATACGAGAACAGACCAAACTAATCTAATACTGGCAGTCTTGGGTAAGATCCCTCTTATGAATCTTCTGGCATAGAGGGATCCAGGATGGATTTATTTTGGCTATGACGGAGGCTACCCAAGCACACTCAAATTCCTTATTTGCAATACTTGCATCAAATTCTGTCGTGCTTGGCTCCCACTCTTCAAAATATATATCATTGACTGATGAGGCATCACATAGTATTTCAACAACTCGAACTAAGATAGATTTCAACAATATATGGTTTCTCTTCTGTTCAGCGTTCCACGATGCAACATATGCAACATAGAATTCCCTAACGAGGGTCTTGTTGTACTCTCCCGGAACCTAAGTGAAGAACTCACATCCCCTCTTTATGATGCTTTCCAGCACATGGGGATAGTGTTCTTTTAGCCCATTCAAGCCTAGCTACTTTTCTTCGAGGATCTTTCTTTTTGTTGGTCCATCTCTATATAGATTCCAAGAACAAGAGATCCCAAACCTCATATCCTCACTACTCTTTCAGAGTGCTTCGGCATGGAGGTCAACTGGTGGAACAAGGTCAATCTATGCCTCCTCCCCTTCAGAATGGGAGAAATGCTTAGATAAATTTCTGGATGTGTCAGGCCGCTTGCGTTAGGATTTCTGGGATTGCGGGCTTATAGCAACTGCATGTCTCTTTCCTCGAGTGGTGGGTTATCACGATGTTAGAGCTTGCTTTGCCATTCCTGTCAATTAACAAGGAATGTGTACATGATAAGGCATGGGTAACATATAGCCGCATAACATTTCGTATAATACAACCCTTAGAAGAAAAACAAGTTATGCTATCCACAGAAGTGGCCGTAGAACAACTTATGCGACCGCAGATCGGTCGCATTTTGTTCTTCAGATATATCCTTTTGCTTGCCTCCGTCTGCAACAATTGTGTGGTCCGCAAAACGCTTCTGCAGTCGCAAATTCAACTGCACATGGTCTTTGATAAAACTACTTATCATGAAAAATGCGATGACTTTGCGGACCACAAACCAGTTATGCGGACTGCAAAGATCATTGTTCCTAATCAAAAACGGTGTTCTTAGGCCAATGCGCACACATCAAGTTAGTACTCAGTACCAGATGCACAAGCTCACACTTAGTCATCAGGAAGAAATATTATGCAAATGGAAACAACTTTCCGACCCCTTTACTCGAATCCTACCCTCTAGTTCAAACCCCCAAATTTTGATTTACCCACAACATCAATATTTCCCCTAGCGATGAGTTTCAGTCCAATAACTCACAAATGAATACCCATAGCAAGGAGATGGGGAGAAAGGGGAGGGTAATGAAATCACATGGCACTTTTCAATTTGATTAAGCAAGAGAAAGGATGGAAATGGACATAACAGATATCAGAAGATGGAGAATTTCGATCCGAATCGCGAGCTAGGTAAACCCTTCCTTTTTAATTCCTTTTTTATTTTGTGTTTTTTCAGTGTTTTTGGTCTATTCTGTCTTTTCGTTTTGTGTTATGATTTGTGTTTGTGTGTGTGGGAGTGTAAATGAATGATGGAAATATGTGAGGGACTTAGGGCTTAATACCTGAGAGGTTCGCGGTGAGGTAGTGCATCACATAACATATTATGCGACCACATATGTGTTATACAATGGGTTAGTGACTGAGTGATGCGCAACAGGTTTGTAACCAGTTCTGCAGTCGCATAATCATTATGCGGGCCGCAGAAAGTGAATTTTCCCCGCATTTATTAAGGCCCAGTTTGCATTTTTTTCTTCTTGTGTCTGCAACCATTATGCGGTTCGCACATCCTTTATGCGGCCGCATATGTTGTCGCAGAACTTGCTATCCTCAATTTCCTATATTTCCTTGTATTTTGGGTCACCTGCATTCTAACACACACGTAAAACTGTTCAACACTAACAAATAAACTTACCGAAACTAAAATCTAACTAAAAAGTGTTACCACACATTGGTTGCCTCCCAAGAAGCGCTTGATTTAACTTCGCGGCATGAAGATATTGCGCCCATTTTGGCTAATCAGTGGTTGGCGCTGCTGTAGGACCATTCTTGTGTGCAAATTGTTCTACCAAGTACCTTTCTCTGATGGTTCCGAGGTAATGCTTGACCCTTTGGCCATTTACTTTGAAGGTTCGAGTCCCGTCCTGGGATTCCAATTCAATAGCGCCATAGGAAGACACATTCACAACATTGAATGGGCCAGGCCATTTGGAATTGAGTTATCCCAAAAAGAACTTCAGTCTTGAGTTGAAGAGTAAGCCCAATTCACATGATTTGAATTCCCGCTTAAAAATCTTCTTGTCATGAACAAACTTTATTCTTTCCTTATACATGTCTGCATTCTCATAGTCATGAAAATGGAATTCTTCCATCTTGTTAAGTTGTGTCATTTTTAGAATAGCAGCTTCGACCCAGTCAAGATTTAACTTTTTCAATGCCCACATAGTTTTGTGTTCAAGCTCCACTGGCAAGTGGCACGCCTTACAAAAAAGCAACTGGTATGGTGAGGTGCCAATGAGAGTCTTAAATGCTGTACGATATGCCCACAATGCGTCATCTAGCTTCGTTGACCAGTCGGTCCTGTTTGCATTAACCTTGTTTTCTAGAATGTTTTTGATCTCCCGGTTAGAAACTTCAACTTGACCGCTCGACTGAGGATGATAAGGGGTGGCCACCTTGTGCTTAACTCCGTATTATTCGATAAACCCGGCAAAAGCTTTGTAGCAAAAGCGAGAACCACCATCACTAAGGATGGCCCTTGGGGTTCCAAACCGTGTAAATATGTTCCTCTTCAAGAAGGCGGTTACAGTCCTAACCATATTGTTTGGCAAGGCAATTGCCTCGACCTATTTGGAGACATAATCAACTACCACCAAGATATTTGTCATGTCGTAAGAGCTTACGAAGGGACCCATGAAATCTATCACCCACACATCAAAGATCTCGACCTCCATCACAAAGTTCATAGGCATCTCATGCCTTCTAGAAATTGACCCTTGTCTTTGACATTGACCACATGACTTGACCAATTGGTTTTCCTCTTAGTAGATCGATGGACAATAATATCCACATTCAAGCACTTTTTCCATAGTACGATTTCCACCATGGTGGCCCCCAACTAGGGAGTTATGACATGCTTTGAGAATTTCAATTACCTCATCTTCCGTAACACAACGTCGAATGATGTTGTCGGAATAAATCCGGAACAGAAAGGGTTCCTCCCAATAGTATTGCCTACACTCCCACAAGAATGTTTTCTTTTGATAAACGTCCAATTCGTCATGGATAAGCTCGCTAAACAAAAAGTTAGCGATGTCGGCATACCATAGAGTGAAGGTGCTAGACAATGCCAATATATGTTCATCTGGGAATGCATCATTAATTTCAAGATTTCCTTTTGGTTTCCCTTCCTCTTCAAGCCTAGATAAGTGATCCGCAACTTGCTTCTCTGTTCCTTTTCGGTATTTGACTTCAAAGTCAAACTCTTCTAACAAAATAACCCACCTAATCAATCTCGATTTAGCATCCTTCTTTGCCATAAGGTAGCAGAGAACAGCAAGAACGCTCACTCACTCTTGAGCATCAGTTCTTGTTGAAAGACCTTGATAAATACAACTCGGCGGTATCGAGGCAATTCCGGAAGCGGAAGATCTAGACATGGTTCACTAAGAGTGTGATAGATGCCAAAGAGTACTTGGTCCGGGAATTTTATGCCAATGTGGCGTACATAAAGAAGGTGACCAAAGTGACAAAAGTGAGGAACCTGAAAGTGAGGTTTGATCAGAACACCTACTTGGGATTTGAGGATGTTGAGCCAGTGTAATATTTGGAAAAGCTGACTATGGGTGATGTAGCTCGCCCATGGCTAGCTGAGATTCTAGAAGCTCCGGGACCACCACCACCATGGATCACAACAGTGGTTCATATTCACAGGAACACGCTGAACTTCGAGGCAAAGGGATGGTAGACGTTCGTATGCAACAGACTAGACCCATGCCAGAATGAGATAAATCTTCTAATTCCTCAGGCAGTGCTAGTTGCCTCTATCATGGACGGGTACCCAATCAATGTGGGTGCCGTGATGTCGGCCAATATGTCTTTGGTCACCAGGCAACGTGACACCACCTACCCGTATTCCAACACTATCACTGAGTACCTTACGGATGCGGGGGTGGAGCCAAGGGATTTTGATACCAAGTTGTGGGCGAAGAAGCCCTTCGCATGATATTCTTTGATGGCTAGTGGAAACCCAAAGAAAAAGGGTCAGTCGACTACTACCGTAGGCCAGTCTGATGAGCCTTCGATGGTAGCTGCAGAGTCAGCAGACATGCCTTCTACTTCAGTAGTTCCTTCTACCAGTGCAGCTTCCATGCCTCTACCTCCTTCTTCAGAGCCTTCAGCATTAGTTCCCTTCACCTCGACTTAAGCCCAGTGCCTATGACCACTCATCCACTATCTGCGCTGCGAGTCTCCTAGACACTGACGAGCCTCAACAACTGGATACAAATAGCTTCTGCAAAGCTGTCTGACTTATCCAGTGCTGTTATAGCACAGTCATCCACCGCGGCACCCCAGATCCCTTCGACAGTCGAGGACACATTGAAGAAGATCTTGGAAAACCAAACCACCATCAAGAACACCTTGGTAGCACATGGATCAGTGATTGAGGAGCTGGGGAAGCGGGTAAAGAAAATGAGGAAATCCCAGGCGTCCAAGAAATCAGTTGACAGGTTGAGGATAGAGGTGACCAAGATAGCAGCAGCTGGTGAGCTTCCATTCAATTTGCTCATAGGGTCAGACCCACCAACATCAGCAGCTCCAACAGCACCATCAGCACTAGTGGCACCAACTGGCTAGTCTGAGAAGCCAGACCTGGCTGCCAACACTGCTGAGGCGGTGCGCCAGATGTTCACCCACTCAGTTACTTCTAGAGCCAAGGATAATGAGATCTAGTTATCGGAGACTGAGGGCGGTGACGCTGCTATGGACACAGCCACATAGGGAGTCCTCTTCACTCTTACCCTTCTTTATTCTTATTTTGTTAAGCATTGGGGACAATGCTTACTTTTATTCGGAGGTTGGAGTTTATTTGATATTTGGATGATTTGACATTTGGTTTGTAATAACTGATAACATTTTCCTTTTTCTTTTTATCATGTATAGATTCTCCTCTTTCTCTCTCTATTGATGTACATATTTTCTCTTTTCTTCCCTCATTATGTATATTCATTATGCTTGCAGTAGCTTTCTCTGTAGCTTCTTTATGTTATTTTCTTATTAGTCAATGTTTAATTCAGTAGCTTCTTGTTTAATCTAATAGTTTCTTTTTAATCTAGTAGCTTATTTTTATGTTTGAGTGGATAATAAGCCTTTGGTTTTCTTAATGCCACGGTTCTTTTCAAAGGTAGATTTTGTGTGAACCGGGTGACTCTTCCCAACGATGGATGACGTGACAACCTTCTTAAGGGATTGAGTCCGTTTTTGGTGTTTAAGTAAGAATAGTAGTAATAAGGAATAAAAAGACCTAATTGAGTCAGGCTCGAAGAGTCAAACATTCTTCACTTGGTGCCAACACACTTAACTACATGCTTATGATTAAAAATAAGTTTTTTTAAAAGAAACATCTCTAGTTAGTGACCTTCTGACTCTTGTGTTGACTTAAGCAACCATCGAGTGGTTTAGTCGAACCATAGTGTTTTTTAATCTTTAATATGGTCGTTGTGGGCCCTCAACTCAATCCTCTTTAACAATCCATCTGTGTGAGAGGTGAGATGTTTTTCTTGCAAGTGCAAGTACCCATGCGAATGGTCTAGAACTTTCCCCGGATGTGTTTCTAGGAAAAATATTAAGTTTTGCTTGGCTTGAGAAGTGATTATAGTCTCTCCTTGACCCGCTTGAAATTTTGCATGGCCTACCAATGTTGTTATACTTAGTCAACCCATTTGAGCCTAAAACCTTTCTCATTTGATCACCATGTTACAAGCCTTTACTCATTCTGTCGTGACCCTGTCTTGGCACCTGAGCTTTTCGTAACACTCTTGTGAAATAATTGGCTAAACAAAAATGTAAGTTTGGAGGAGAGACGAGGAGTTTGAAAAAGGTACCAAGGCACAAAAAGAGAAAAGAAATGAATAGAAGGAAAGGCAAGAAAAAGAAAGAAGAACAAAAAAACAATACAAAAAGAAAGTGAATAAGTTGAAGAGTTGAAGGGATTTCAAAGAATAGTAATGATGCAAAGCATGGAGAAAATAAAGAAGAAAATGAATATCATGACCAAGAAATAATGATGTTAGGTCTCTCTAGTTCCCCTAAGAAAAAGAAAATGCCTCGAGGAGGAAGTGGAGTGCTTAAGGAAAGATGAACCTGTTCTATTACAACATTCATTCTTTCTTGGTTTGGGCGATTTTTGGAGAGCTTCAAGTGGAGAATTTCATCAACCATTGCAAGGTAAGTAATTCCCACACAATCGTAGTGAAATACATGGATTATATACGGATTTTTACATGGAAATTTATGGAACATTTTGGGATTTTAAGAAGAAGACCTAGAATTGATAGTTTTGGATTTTCACCATGAGTTTGGAATTGGATTTAGGAATAAATTGTATATTTGAGTTTGTGTCATTATGGGTAAAGTTTATCTTCGAATATTTTCGAAATCCGGACACATGGGCCTGAGGGTTGACTTTATTGACTTTTTGAGCGGAGCTGGAAATCATTAGAATGGGTCGCAGACAACTTTCGCGATACGCATATCTTCACTTTCCATTGCAGAGTTGGTTGCCCGGATCTCTAGTGTTCCGTCGCATTTCTATTATGCGGGCGCATATCCATTTCGCGACTGCATGCCGTACCGCAAAATCATCTTCTCAGAAACACTTTTTGCATTTGTGCGATTATTATGCGGTCCACACAAGAGTTATGTGACCGCATAATGGATCGCAGAATCCACTCTCACAACTGGGTTGGACTGCCTCACTATGCGGTTGATCTGCGGCCCGTACATCATTTATGCGGTCTCAAACCTGCCGCATTTGTGCTCTTCTACTGGTTTTTGTCATCTTTTCCATGTTCTTGTATCTTCAAGTCTGGTTGTCTGCAAAACACCAAAACTACATAAGAAATGACTCACAATGCTTTAAGAAACGAGCTAAAGTCTATGTAATTAGTATAAAAAATGCAGAAATTCTACGGCACATCAAGGCTAAGGACTGCCTATATTATTGCATTAGGCTAAGCACTGCCTTCCTTTGCATGAGACTAAGTACTGTCTCCATCACATAGCCTGAGGCTAAGCACTGCCTCCATTGTTGAATAAGGCTAAACCTTTCCTTTCCTTGGATGAGACTAAGCGTTGTATCTATTACATGAGGCTAAGCATTGCCTCCATTATTGCATTAGGCTAAATGTTGCAATTCTCTGCATAGGGCTAGCACTGCCCTCATCCCATAGAAGGCTAAGCACTGCCTTATCTCTTTCTTGCATACGACTAAGCGTCACATGTTCCCTCTATCAAATGATTGATATTGCTGCATCTTTGCATTTCATGGGCTGAAACAACGCCACATTGTACGAAGGCATCATAGTCTGAAGGAATCATCCTCATAGCCCAAAGACATCATGCCATGACCCGAGGATCTCTCAAAATTGCATATCATTATTCAAAGGCGTCATAGTCTAAAGGAATCATCCTCATGTCCCGAGGACACCATTTCATGGCTTGCAAATCCTTATCATACGCTTTATGACCCAGGACGTCATGATCTAAGGATATAATCCTCATTGTCCACAGACAACTCTCATGGTCCGAAGGGAGTCTGCATCATGTTTAAATTTCTGCAATAACCCTATATTTTTGCGAGCATCATGTATTAAGTTTTCCAGGTAACTTGGTAGGTAATCGTTCTACAAACGAGTGCAATTCTTGCTCTGGTTTCTGTTCACAACGTTCATATCCTTCGATCATCTAAAACGTAACCAATGACCGACAATTGATTACTCTTTGTTTTGTAACCGCCCGATCCTTTATCTCGAATAGCCGTAGCACTAAAATTCGCATTCATAACTCCACTCGAAATTATCCATTACTGACGACACTATCCTATCCAAGAGATCCTCTTTCTAAGCACACGACCACTCTTATAACAATTCCATCAATTTCGTTCGTCGTTGGATCAAGAACTACACACGTCCTAATCCTGTAACACTAGGGATATGTAGGCAACTCAGGAACCAGAGTTCGACCCCCATATTTAAAAAAATGCATCATCCTCACTCATTTCGGACAAAATTGGTCATTATTTTCTTTACCCAACATCTCTTTCATCATTCCCGGGTGAAGAGGGGAAGTTGTTGATATCTAATTTTGCTCTCATTTTTTATAAAAATCATATATACTTTCAAAATGTCATTTTTGCATCATTGCCAATTTACAAGAGTCATATAAGTATTTTCTATAATTTCCCAGAATATTTAAGGCTTTATAACTGATTTTCTTGCATTTAAATTGTTCATATATTTATTGACTACCCTTTCAAATTATTTTTTGATGACTTAATCATCGAAATTTATTATTTGCAACCACATATATGTTTTATAACATTTTTACTTCATTTCATATAATTACTTTTGCATTTTGAGCTATTTGTACAATTGTACAATAATAGCATATATTCTATACATAACTACATTATTTACATTGTTTATACTATAATAGCATTATTATTCTTTTATAGTGTTAAGCTATTACTTTCAATAATTTTACTGTGTAAGTAATAATTTAATTATTTATGAATTACTTTTTATAAATGTTCTTAAACAAATTTTGCATATTTAATTTATAGCTAAATACAAATACTTAGCCCCCTTCATCTAATCCCATGGCAACCCAACCAAACGCCCCATTTTAAAATTCGGTCGCGACCCGTCACCTTTGACCCACCCCGTTTCCTATTTAATCTTGGTCGTTGATCTCAAGTGATCAACGACCCATAATAAACCTCCCTATCTCCTTATATCGTTTACCTCCAAACCCTAAAGACACTTTTCCATTTCTACCGCCTCTACTCTCTCTACTCCTCTCTTCTCTTTACAAACCCTATCCGTCGTATCCCTAAATCCTCTCTAAATACTGCCACTTCAAGGCTCTTGTGAACTATGAGGTACTAGGGGTTTGGGGTTTCCTTGTTCTCCAATAATCGCAGCTCTTCCTCAGATTTTGAGTTCCTCATTCTTTGTTTACTTTGTTTGCAATTGTTAGTACTTTTTACTCTAGTAATTTTACTTTTCTCAGATTGTGTTTATGTTATGTGCATTAGCATTACATGAATTCCTTTGAGTTTAATGTTATGCCACTTTGTGTAAAACCTTGCCTGTTTTATTGTTATCTTGTAGTTTCAATTATGTTCTAGTCCTGATTTTTGCATAGTTAGTAAGTTGATTCATGACTTGTTTGATGTTTATTGCATCTTCTTCGGATTTCTTGGAAACCATGTCATTGCTCATAGTTGCTTTCTTCTTGCTGAATCCCTTATGCATTACTTGTTGTTTATTTGCAAATCATGTGACAACACTGTCTAAATGCTTAGCCTAATGTACTCTTTCTTGACACTACTAACCCTTAATGCATGCCTACTGTAGATGTCCAACCTGATTGATTGGTCATTTTCATGTTTACGTGTAACTAGTTACTTAAAGACTATTGCTTATCATGAGACCATGACTTAGAATATCCTAGGGAACTAATGTATGCCCAAAACTTATAGGAATGTATCTTTGCTGATTCTTTCATGTACACCTGCAATTTCCCTTAAATCAACTTGGGACTATATGAGTTCTATATGCCAATACTGTTACAATGCCTAGGTAGACTCGTTTCTTTGTTTTGGTGTTGTGTGCTCACTGATCGCTTAAGACTCCTAGGGTGAATTCCAATATATGTCTAGTCTATTTCTCCTTATGTCGACTAAAATAAGTCTCAAACCTATTCATGTGATGCATGCTTGCCTTATTTACCTGAAAGTCAGCTTCTTCTCATCTTCCATGAATGCTTACCTATTGGATTTAAAACCTTTGGGTGGTGATTGGTATTTTTCTGAACATTTCACATGTTAAGCTTCACAAGTTAATTGATTTAATTAGTCTCTCATGTTAAAGCTGCAAAGGTTGTAGCTCGCCAGTTCTTGTCGATGGCGCTACTAGGTTTTCATGCTCAACCCCCTGCCTAAAGCTCTCTAAGATAGTTCTGGATCATGCTTTGTTTTGAAACTTTGTTTGAAAATAATCTGGTTGCTTTTAAAATCTTTTTACGGAGTGATAATCATAAACTTGCCTCATATGTGGCTTGTATGTATCCCAATTTAAGCATGATCTTTCATATATGCCCCGATTAGAATGGTTGCTAGTTACAGTTTTAATAGTAGTTTTGTTACCTGTATGGCTGAATTTAGCATCCCTTAGCTTAATCATTGGAATAGATTGGGCCTGGTATGTTGGGCTTGCCATTGGTATTGAGGGTTCGAAGTATATTGTCTGCACCTAGGGTTTGGGCCTGATGTCCGCATGAAGTCCTAAGCCTATTTGAAGTACCAGATGTATTACTAGTTATTCTATATTTGAATTTGGGCCTGTAATTATTTTAAATGAGATGTAATAGCTTGTAAAACTGAATGATGGGCAAATTAGTGAAAAAGGGTAACGAGTATATTCTATTCTTGCATAAAATGGTAGAGAACATGTCTATAGGGTCTATGTGCTTTATTTGCTTTTTCTGTTAGCGTGCTTTATTTCTGCACACTCATAGGAATCATGCCTATAGGGATCACATGCACTTCACTTAACTTGTCTATGTAACGACCTGACCGGTTATTTTGAGGATTTGCACTTTGCTCGATAGTTTGGGGACACGAGCAGCTCCGTATGACGTATTATGACATGTGTGAATCGTCGGTTTAGGTTTTTAGATTCTTCGAAATTGATTCGGAAGGATGATTCTCAACTAGGAAACTTTAAGTTGGAAGAGTTGACCAAGTTTGACTTTTTGTTAATTTGACCTCGGAACGGAGTTTTGATAGTTCTGATAGGTTCAAATGGTGATTTTGGACTTGGGCATATGCTCGGATTTGCATTTGAATGTTTCTAGAAGGTTTTGGCAAAAATTGACACAAATTAAAAATTTGAAGGTTTGGAAAGTTCACAAGTTTGGCCCAGAGTTGATTTTATTGATATCGGATTCGTATTATGGTTCCGAGAATTGTAATAGTTTCGTTATTTCATTTTGGGCTTGTGTGCAAAACATGGGTTCATTTCGGGTTGATTTGCTATGTTTCGACACGAATTATGGAAGTTAAAAAGCTCAAAGTTCATTAAGTTCGATTTGAGGTGCGATTCGTCATCTTGATATTGTTATGCGTGATTTGAGGCCTCGAGTAGGTCTGTGTTATGTTATGGGACTCGTTGGTATATTTGGCCGGGGTCCCGAGTAGCTCGGGTGAGCTTCGGACGAGGTTCAGACCATTTCTAATTCTTATTTGGTTGTTGGTTTTCTGCTGTTACCTATTGCTCCTGGCGTTCTTCGCGATCGCGAAGATTTGGCAGTGATCGTGATGATTTGGCCACGATCACAGGAGGTGTTTTGGTCAGTGGAGCTATTTGTTCTTCACGTTTGCGCTTCGGAGGTCGCATTCGCACTAGGTTAAAGAATTTAGTCTACTCAGCCATAGCTATGCATTCGCGTAGTGTTGAGCGAGGGTTGGTCAGTCTATATGGTCCCTTCATAGACAAACACGTTGTTTAAAGTGTCGCAATGTGAGTTTGTACTTCACGACGCGTATGGTATCA
>AWOL01S0021047.1:8976-29542 GCA_000715115.1 Nicotiana otophora
GGGTTCTTGGGGCCAGTTTCTATTGTTCGCAAAAATTGCCAACAACAACAGCTACCAATCGTGCATTCAGATTACATAGTTGGGGAGAAGTTAATGCTCAAGGTTTCACCCATGAATGGTGTTATGAGGTTCGAGAAGAAGGGCAAGTTGAGCCCTCGGTATATTGGGCCGTTTGAGGTGCTTCAGAGGATTGGAGAGGTGGCTTACAAGCTTGCCTTGCCGCCTAATCTGTCAAGTGTTCATCCAGTATTTCATGTTTCTATGCTCTGGAAGTATGTCAGCGATCCGTCTCATGTTTTGAATTTCAACACGGTTCAGTTAGATGGTGATTTGACTTATGATGTGGAATCAGTGGCCATTTTGGATCGGTAGGTTCGAAAGTCGAGATCAAAGAACATAGCTTCAGTGAAGGTGCAGTGGAGAGGTCAACCAGTTGAGTAGGCTACTTGGGAGACCGAGCGGGAGTTGCAGAGAAGATAGTCACGCCTATTTGAGACTCCAGGTATGTTTCTAGACCTGTTCGAGGACGAATGTTTATTTAAGAGGGGGAGGATGTAACTACCCGGCCGGTCATTTTGAGTGCTGTAGCCCCGTTCTCCCGTTTACTACTAATATTTATGCTTAATTGCCATTATATGACTTGCCGGGGTAGTTGGTTCTGTTTCGGGGATGTTTTGGAATGAGTTGAGACATGCACTTAGTCTCAAGGTTGGAAGCTTAAGTTACAAAAGTTGACCAGATGTTGACTTAGGTGAAAATGGGTCTGGAATGGAGTTTTGATGGTTCCAATAGCTCAGTTGGGTGATTTCGAACTTAGGAGTGTGTCCGGATAGTGATTTGGAAGTCCATAATTGATTTAGACTTGAAATGGCGAAAGTTAAAAAATTAGAAGTTTGACCGAGAGTTGACTCTGTGGTTACCGAACTCAGATTTTGGTTTTAGGAGTTGGAGTAGGTCTGTTGTACCATTTATGAATTATGTGCAAACTTTGAGGTCAATCGGACTTGATTTGATAGGTTTTGGCATCGATTGTAGAAGTTGGAATTCCTTAGTTTTCATTAGGCTTGAATTAGGGTGTGATTCGTATTTTTGATATTGTTTGATGTGATTTTAGGGCTCGACTAAGTTCGTATCATGTTTTAGGACTTGTTGGTATGTTTGGTTGGGGTTCCGAGGGCCTCGGGTTTCTTTCGGATGATTAACAAGTCGAAATTTGGAATTGAAGGATTGCTGAAATGTACTAGGTCTGATGCAATCGCACCTGTGATGCAATTGGTAGTAGGTGCGTTACTAATGGTAGGCTATAATCTTGTATTTTAGTCGCTTATTTCACTCCAATTTACTGCACTTTAATTGAGTTTGAGCTTTAATCGCTAGTGTTTTGCACTAATTGTATATTTTATGCCTTGTAGGAGAATTCCGAGCTATGTAAATGTTATGGAGCTAATTAGAGTGATTTGGAGCTTTGAAATCTGAGTAGAAGCCCAAAGGATTAATCTAGGATCGCGTTCGGGGGTCGAGGACTAAGTCTGGATGTCAAACTCGAAGCAAAAAGCCGAACTCTAAGAAAACTACACTAGCGTGCCGCGCCGCGCCTGTGTAAAATCTTGCCATCCGTCAGAAATCAACTCTTTGAAAATCCCCACTACTGTGTAATTTTTACATAGTGTTTTTCTATTTTGCGCGGGAGAAGGTATTTGCATCTGGGCCCGACCCTACTTGGTATAAATACATGAAAAAATAGTATTTTGGGACTTTTGACACATCTAAGACCTAAGGAGGCTAAGGAGGAGGTGGAGAAGCGAAAGCATAGGGAATTCATCATTCAATCCTCACTCAAGACAAGAGCTTGGATCGTCTTATGCTTTTCTTTATATTTGTGATGAATTACTCCATATCTATGGAGTAGTACTCTTTATGGTTTGATGGATTTGGTGTATTGATATTTGTTTGTGGATCACAACTCTAATTTTTATGTATTGAATCATTTTGGATGTTTTAATATGAGCATCTATATTCACTTGTTTATGTAATCGAGAGAGGCATAACCTGTGATATCTTTGCATTATATTTTAGGCAAAATATATAAATTACCCCCTAAACTATGGACCAAATCCCTCTTACATATTTTTTTCGGACAAAAATCACGTTACACACTCAATCTTTTTAGAGTGTGTCTAAAACACACCACTTTTTTGTTGACTAGGTTTTTAAAATATGCTTGATATCACGCACCAATAAGGTCGTGACACATATCATAACAAAAAACCTTAATTTACACCTTAATTAATAGTAATTCTTTCTTTAAAAAATAATAGGAGAAAAAGAATAAAAGCCTCCCCCTCCCCAACCCGTCTCTCATCTTCCCCAACTCTCACTTTTAGTCATCTTCTATTAGAGGTTTTTCTGCCATTAAAATCACTATTGCTACCACCATTGTCATAGAAACCATCAACATTATGTTTTAGAATAAAATCCATAAACACAATAACCCTATTTCTTTACGGCCATCCAAAAATAAAAATTACACAAACATTCAGGTTTTTATGGCACTCTACCGGATGCCTGATCTAGACACAAATTATGAAAATGCGTGAACTAAGTCTGAAAGCAAATCTGAAAATAAAATTATTAATCATCATCATATTAATTGTCATATCAATCCAGCACCGAAAGAATTGTAGTCAGGCAGATAGTAGAGAAGGGAACAATTATCAGATTGTATACTCGTATTAAACTAAATTTAATTTATTTTCTTCTCTCCTGTCATTGTTGAGCTTCAAAACCAAATTCTTGACCTTTGACAAAAAATAAGCAAAGCCATTGATCCGATGAATCTGATACTATACTAGTTATATGATTTTAAACTACAAAGTTGGTAAGGTAAAAGAATCGGTTTCTTGTGGCAAAGTTATTAGGGAAACGTAAGAGAATTGTGACACAGTAAATGCACTGATTTTAGCATATATGAAAACAAGAAAGGTGGGTGTCCAGCAAATCTAAAAATATTTAAGTCAAGCTTGGAGGAGATGAATAATTAATTTAGAATTTTAATTTAGATCTAGAATTATTCAGCGTTTCAGAGCTTAATCTATGGAGAAGACAAAGGCAAGTGTCATGGGAGAAGGAAAATGGGTCGAGTGGTGGGCCGTGGAAGGGAGACCAAATTATTTGGAGATATAATAATTAAAAATATAAAAATAAGAAATGACTCAAGAAAATTTAAAAAATAAAAAAGGTTGGATATGTGGCATTCACATAATAGTTCTGACACAAATATTTTATATTAACTCGCCTTTTTTAGGTGTAAAACACGCGCGCGCCAGTTGTAAAACATGGTGTGTCTTAGGCACACTCCGGAAAGGTTAAATGTGTAAGGTAATTTTTGTTCGCAATAAGTGTGTAACAGGGATTTGGTCCATAGTTCACGGGGTAAGTTATGTATTTTGCCTATATTTTATTGGTTGAATTCATTAGTTTTTCTTAGTAATCGAAAGAGGCTAGTTGAATTGTTGATTAAACCTAGTTAGGAGGATAATCGAAAGAGGTTTTTCTAAAGACCAATCCAGCACGAATTCTTCCATATCTTCACAGAGCTTAAATTGGTTTTTATTGTGAGGTTGAGACTTAATCGAGAGAGGAGTTTCTGCTAAACCTTTGAATTAATAATTGAGTGAATTCGAGAGACTTAATTAAACATTAGAAGTGAATTAACTAGAGTTAAATTCCAGACATTTATCTTGCACCTATCCAATCAATCCTTATTTTATCCCATTGATATCTTCCTTGCTTACTTTTGTTTCGATTGTCATTCGTCAATTAACTTTAGATTCTTAGTTAAGTTTAGGTTTTAATCACATAATTCTAAACTGTTGATTATCTTGGATAGCAATCTAGCTACAAACTATGATAATACTATTTAACTCCAATCCCTATGGATATAATATTATATTATACTATATTCGACTAGCGAGCATATTTATGTGTGTTTTAAGCTCGTCAAATTTTGGCGTCGTTGCCGAGGATTGACAATCAATAGTTTTTTAAATAGTTTGTAATGCTAATTCAGGATTTGTTTTCTTTTTTATTTTATTTTTGTTCTCTGACTGTGCACAGGTTGCAAGTAAGAGTGGTGCATGACTCGATCTTCTGGGAAGGAATTGCTACTACACAAACCAGAAATAAAAAAATAACTGCGACAACTGAGGAAAGAAAGAAATATCCTTGAGAACCAGGTTGGGTAATTGTAACGACTCGGCCGGTCGTTTAAAGAGTAATAGCCTCGATCCCCTATTAACTGCTTCCCCCGTATCTTTTCTGCTTATGTGACTTGCCGGGAGGTCTTAGTTTTGATTTCGGAGTGTCTTGGGACACTTAGTCCCTAAAACGGAAGCTTAAGTCTTAGAATTTTGACCGTAGTCGGAACTGTGTGAAGACGACTCCGGAATGGAGTTCCGTCAGTTTCGTTATCTCTGTTGGGTGATTTTGGACTTAAGAGCGTGTTCGTACTGTGAATTTGAGGTATGTAGCTGATTTAGGCTTGAATTGGCGAAAGTCAAATTTTTGGAGATTTTGACTGGTAGTGGACTTTTTGATATCGGGGTCGGATTCTAATTCCGAAAGTTGAAGTAGGTCCGTAATGTTGAATATAACTTTTATGCAAAATTTGAGGTCAATCGTACGTGGTTTGATAGGTTTAGGCATCGGTTGTGGAAGTTCGAAACTTTAAAGTTCATTAAGTTTGAATTGGAGGATGATTCGTGTTTTTAGCGTTGTTTGATATTATTTGAGGGCTCGACTAAGTCCGTATGGTGATAGGACTAGTGGGTATGTTTGGTTGAGGTCTCGTGGGCCTCGGGTTGATTTCGGATGGTTAACGAACCAAATTTGATTTTGGAAGAATAGCTGAAGCTGTTGCACCTGGTGTAATCGCACCTACGCAACATTGACCGTAGGTGTGAGCCCGCAGAAGCGAGCCAATGGATGCATGTGAAGTTTGTAAGGATAAGGCCAGAGGTCGCAGGTTTGAAGGTATAACCACATCTGCGCATCCGCAGATGCGGAAGATGGAGCGCAGAAGCGGAAGGGGCCAGGGCGTGAGGGATCACAGAAGCGGAAGAATTCCGCAGGAGCGGGCGCGCAGGTGCGGCCCATTGCTCGCAGATGCAGACCCAGTCCCTTTAAGTCATTTCCACACTTGCGATGGAAATTCCGCAGGTGCGGCGTCGCAGGTTCGACTATGGGCCGCAAGTGTGAAATTTCTGGACATAACACTTAAATGCAAGGGTTCGCGATTTTTGCTCATTTTTAACATTTTGAGCTCGGGTTTGGCGATTTCTTGAGAGAAATTTTGTGGGATTTCTTGAGGTAAGGCCGTTGTGCTTATTTTTGATCAATAATATTACTTCCCTATTTATTTTTTTACCTAGTTAGTGTGTATTTAAGGTGGAATTTGGGAGTTAAGACTAGGGATTTGGAGAGTTTGATTTGAGAATTTGAAGGACCATTTGGTGTCGGATTTTAGTAAATTTGATATGGTTAGACTCGTGAGTGAATGAGTATTTATATTTTATGACTTTTACCCGATTCCAAGACGTGGGACCGGGTCGACTTTTTAGGGCGACTTTCGGAATTTTTGTTAAAGTATTGATTTCACTAATTAGATGAGCCTATTATAGTTGTATTTATGATATGTAATTATGTTTGGCTAGATTTGGGCCATTCGGAGTCGGATAATCGAGGAAAGGGCATTCTTACGGATTGAATGAGTTTGGTTCGAGGTAAGTGGCTTACCTAACCTTGTATGGGGGAAATCCCCTTAGGATTTGGTGTTGTAATGATATGTGAGCGCAGTGTACGCGAGGTGACGAGTGCGTACACAGGCTATTTGCGGAAACAAACTGATTTTTATTGAGTAACAACCTGTTTTCATCTTATCTTAGTATACTAGCATGTGTAGTTATCCTGTTAGCCTAGAATAACATGTATATGTATCCTAATTGCCTATTTGAACTCTTGTAGCATGTTTAGTAAGTCTTGTTTCTTTATTGACTTGTACTTAGCCTAAATTGTAGGTTTTCTTGTTGTAACTGTTATATTCATTTGTTTGAGTTGCGTATCTATTTTGGGACTACGGGACGGTATCCCGGGAAATCCCCCTGTACTGTATATTTACTTTGGGACTGCGAGGCGATTACTCGGAAGATCCCCCTCTACTGCATATTTACTTTGAAACTACGAGGCGGTTCCTCGGGAGTTCTCCTTGCACATTTACTTTTGATACTGCAAGGCGGTTTCTCAGGAGTTCTCCCTGCACATTTACTTTTGAGACTACGAGGCGGTTCCTCAGGAGTTCTCCCTACATATTTACTTTTGGGACTACGAGATGGTATATCGGGAGCGCCCCTGTTGTTATATCATTATGTGGTGTTGTTATTGCTTTGTGAATACTTGTTGTTGTCTTCTCCATTTTACTTCATGTCTATTATAGCATGTCTTATTATTATATCCCAGTAGGGCCCGGACCTGACCTCGTCACTACTCTACCGAGGTTAGGCTTGGCACTTACTGGATACCGTTGTGGTGTACTCATGCTACTCTTTTGCACATATTTTATGTGTAGATCCAGGTACTTCTTATCAGCCCCGCTATTAGCTGAGAGTGCTTGCTGTTGTACGGAGACTTCAAGGTACATTTGTCGCGTCTGCAGACCTCGGAGTCCCCCTTTATTCTCTCCTATGTCATTTACCTTCTGTACTTCTTTTGTTAGACTCTGGTGTATAGAGATACTAGTCTTTTTATGTAGCTTGTGACTTATGATGTTCCGGGTTTTGGGAAGATTGTGTATTTATAGAGTATTGGTTATTGTACATATCGAGCGGCATTGTTGCTAGTTATTCTGTTATTCACTACTGTTAGTTGCCAAGTTTTACTTTCGTTTGTTATTTTCCGCGATTTGTTAGGCTTACCTACTCGTAGAGACTAGGTGTCGTCACGACATTATACAGAGGGAGTTTGGGTCATGACAAGTTGGTATCAGAGCACTAGGTTCATTAGTGTCGTGAGTCATAAGAAAGTTTAGTAGAGTCTCGCGGATCGGTACAGAGACGTCTGTATTTATCTTCGGGAGGCTATGGAACTGTTAGGAAAGATTACACTTCTTTTATTCCTTGTCGTGCGAAATTGTTGACTTCGAAATTCTAAACTTCTGTATTCTATTCTCTCACAGATGGTGAGGAGACGTACAGGCAAATCTGATAACCAGGAACCCACGTCCGCTGCAAGAGCCACGAGAGGCCGGGGCAGAGTCAGAGGANTTGGCACTTACTGGATACCGTTGTGGTGTACTCATGCTACTCTTTTGCACATATTTTATGTGTAGATCCAGGTACTTCTTATCAGCCCCGCTATTAGCTGAGAGTGCTTGCTGTTGTACGGAGACTTCAAGGTACATTTGTCGCGTCTGCAGACCTCGGAGTCCCCCTTTATTCTCTCCTATGTCATTTACCTTCTGTACTTCTTTTGTTAGACTCTGGTGTATAGAGATACTAGTCTTTTTATGTAGCTTGTGACTTATGATGTTCCGGGTTTTGGGAAGATTGTGTATTTATAGAGTATTGGTTATTGTACATATCGAGCGGCATTGTTGCTAGTTATTCTGTTATTCACTACTGTTAGTTGCCAAGTTTTACTTTCGTTTGTTATTTTCCGCGATTTGTTAGGCTTACCTACTCGTAGAGACTAGGTGTCGTCACGACATTATACAGAGGGAGTTTGGGTCATGACAAGTTGGTATCAGAGCACTAGGTTCATTAGTGTCGTGAGTCATAAGAAAGTTTAGTAGAGTCTCGCGGATCGGTACAGAGACGTCTGTATTTATCTTCGGGAGGCTATGGAACTGTTAGGAAAGATTACACTTCTTTTATTCCTTGTCGTGCGAAATTGTTGACTTCGAAATTCTAAACTTCTGTATTCTATTCTCTCACAGATGGTGAGGAGACGTACAGGCAAATCTGATAACCAGGAACCCACGTCCGCTGCAAGAGCCACGAGAGGCCGGGGCAGAGTCCGAGGATGACCACGCGGTGCAGCTAGAGCACCCGCACACGCGGCGATAGTGGAGCCCCCAGTAGCTCTTGCTGGAGGGCAGACACCTGAGATACATGTTGCTGCACCAGCTCTCTAAGAGACTCTAGCCCAGTTTCTGAGCATGTTGAGCACATTAGCTCAGGCTGGATTGATTCCACTTGCTCCTGCCATATCTTAGGCCGGGGGAGAAGCAAAGACTCCCGTCGTCAATACTCCAGAGCAGCGGGTTCAGGCCGACCAGGTTCCAGAGATTATATCGATGCAACCGGTAGCTCCAATTCATCACGAGACTAGGACAGCCGCTTCTGAGGCGGAGCAGCTCAGACTTGAGAGGTACAAGAAGTACCACCCACCTACCTTCAGCGGATCGGCTACAGATGATGCTCAGGGTTTTCTGGAGGAGTGTCATCGTATTCTCCGTACTGTGGGCATAGCGGAGATGAGTGGGGTTTCTTTTACCACCTTCCAGCTTAGAGGAGCAGCCTATCAGTGGTGGCGTTCTTATGAGTTGAGTAGTCCGGATGAGGCAGCTTTCTTACATGGACTTAGTTCTCGGACATGTTTTTGAGAGAGTATGTCCCTCAGAGCCTCAGGGACTCATGGCGCACGGAGTCTCAGCAGTTGCGCCAAGGTGGTATGACTATGTCAGAGTATGCAGTCCGCTTCAGTGATTTGGCCCGACATACACCGGCCTTGGTTGCCATAGTTTGAAAGAGGGTTCGTCAGTTTATTAAGGGACTCCACCCCAGTATCTGGATCACTATGGCCAGGGAATTGGAGATGGATACTTCTGATCAGCAGGTTGTGAGATCACCAGGAGATTGGAGGGCATGCTTGCCCGGGATAGAGAGGAGAGAGAGCCCAAGAGGTCTCGAGAGACTAGTTCTTATTCTAGTGCTCGTTGCCCCAGCAGCTCGCCATGGTATGGGTTATGTGAGTCACCCCATTCATTCAGAACTTCCAACTTCCAGTGGTATTCCGGTCCCTTCTAGGCCCCAGGAGCCTTATTATGCACCGCCAGTATCTAGTGTGCCTCCTGCACGGGGTGTTCCCAGCAGCCAGTCCAGCAGACCTGGCCCGAGCCAGTCACAGCAGTCATGCCCTCCGAGAGCTTATTTTGAGAGTGGCGACACCCGCAATATGGTAAGGGTTCGTCCCAAATTTAGGGGGGTGTACCTCCACAGATATCTCAGGCATAACGTGCTCCACCGGGTCCTCAAGCTATGATTCCAACACCAGTTACCGCCCCACCTGCTCAGCCAGCTCGAGGTGGAGGTCGGAGAGGTCGAGGTCACCCTAGAGGGGGAGGCCAAGCCATATATTATGCTCTTCCTGCTCGTACAGAGGTAGTTGCTTCCGACTCTATCATTACAGGTATTGTTCCGGTCTGTCATAGAGACGCGTCGGTCTTATTTGATCCAGGCTCTACATATTCTTATGTGTCCTCTTATTTTTCCCAATATTTGGGCGTATTTCGGGGTTCTTTGAGTTCCCCTGTTTATGTGTCTACTCCTGTGGGAGATTCTCTTATTGTGGACCACGTGTATCGGTCGTGTTTGATTGCTCTTAATGGTTTTGAGACCAGAGGCGATTCATTATTTCTCAGCATGGTATACTTTGATGTTATCTTGGGCATCTACTGGTTGTCGCCCCATTATTCTATTCTTGATTATCACGCTAAGACCGTGACGCTAGCTATGCCAGGTTTACCACGATTAGAGTGAAGAGGTACCTTAGAGTATACTCCAGCAGAGTTATTTCATTTCTTAAAGCTCAACGAATGGTTGAGAAGGGGTGTGACGCGTATCTAGCTTATGTGAGAGATATTGATACCCCTACAGTTGAGTCAGTTCCAGTAGTGAGGGACTTTTTATATGTGTTTCCAGCTGATCTTCCGGGCATGCCGCCCGACAGAGATATTGATTTTGGCATTAATTTGTTGCCGGGTACTCAGCCCATCTCTATTCCTCCATATCGTATGGCTCCTCCTTAATTGAAGGGGCTGAAGGAGCAGTTACAGAAGTTGCTTGATAAGGGCTTCATTCGACCTAGTGTGTCACCTTGGGGTGCTCCTGTCTTATTTGTGAAGAAAAAAGGATGGTTCTATGCGGATATGTATAGATTACCGCCAGTTGAACAAAGTCACAGTGAAGAATAGGTATCCATTGCCTATTGATGACTTATTTGATCAGTTACAGGGTGCCAGAGTGTTTTCCAAGATTGACTTACGTTCAGGCTATCATCAGTTAAAGATTCGGGAGTGAGATGTCCCGAATACTGCTTTCAGGACTCGGTATGGTCACTATGAGTTTCTTGTGATGTCATTTGGGTTGACCAATGCCCCAGCAGCTTTTATGCATCTGATGCACAGTGTGCTCTGGCCTTATCTTGACTCATTCGTCATTGTGTTTATTGACTACATTCTGGTGTACTCCCGGACTCGGGAGGATCATGAGCAGCACCTGAGGACTGCGCTTCAGACCTTGAGAGAAAAGAAGTTATATGCGAGATTTTCAAAGTGTGAGTTTTGGCTAGACTCAGTGGCATTCTTGGGTCATATAGTATCGAGTGATGGGATCCAGGTGGATCCGAAGAAGGTGGAAGCAGTGCAGAGTTGGCCTAGATGATCAGCCACGGAGATCCAGAGTTTTCTTGATTTGGAGGGGCATTACCGCCGTTTTGTAGAGGGATTATCATCTATTGCATCACCTATGACCAGGCTGACCCAGAAGGGTGCTCCGTTCAGGTGGACGGAGGGATGTGAGGAGAGCTTTCAAAAGCTCAAGACAGCTTTGACTACATCCCCAGTATTGGTATTGCCTATAGGTTCGGGGTATTATACTGTATATACTGATACATCGCGGATTGGTCTCGGTGCGGTGGTGATGCAGGATGGTAGGGTGATTACCTACACGTCCAGACAGCTGAAGGTACATGAGAAGAACTATCCTGTCCACGACATTGAGTAAGCAGCTATTGTTCATGCCTTGAAGATTTTGTGGCACTATTTGTACGGTGTTCCTTGTGAGATTTACACCGACCATCGGAGCTTGCACCATCTGTTCAAGTAGAAGGATCTTAATTTGCGTCAGCAGAGATGGTTGGAGTTGCTTAAGGATTATGATATCACTATTTTGTACCATCCCGGGAAGGCCAATGTGGTGGCCGATGCTTTGAGTCGTTGGGCGGAGAGTTTGGGGAGATTAGCATATCTACCAGCAGCAGAGAAGCCATTGGCGTTGGATGTTCAAGCCTTAGCCAGCCAGTTTGTTAGATTGGATATTTCTGAGCTGAGTCGAGTATTGGCTTGTATGGTCTCTCGGTCTTCTCTTTATGATCGTATCAGGGAGCGTCAGTATNAGGAAGCATCAGTATGATGACCCCCATTTTCTTGTCCTTAAGGACACGGTCCAACACGGTGATGCTAAGGAGGTCACTATTGGAGATGATGGTGCATTGAGGATGCAGGGCAGGCTATATGTGCCCAATGTAGATGGTTTGCGTGAGTTGATTCTCCAGGAGGCTCACAGTTCGCGGTACTTTATTCATTTGGGTTCCGTAAAGATGTATCAGTACTTGAGACAACATTAACGGTGGAAGAGAATAAAGAAAGACATAGTGGAATATGTAGCTCGATGTCTGAATTGCCAACAGGTAAAGTATGAGCATCAGCGACCAGGTGAATTGCTTCAGAAGTTAGAGATTCTGGAGTGGAAATAGGAGCGAATCACTATGGATTTTGTTATTGGACTCCCACGGACTCAGCGGAGGTTTGATACAGTCTGGGTGATTGTGGATAGGCTGACCAAGTCAGCTCATCTCATTCCTGTGATGACTACTTATTCTTCCGAGCAGTTAGCTCGAATTTATATCCGCGAGATTTTTAGGTTTCATGACGTACCACTATCTATAATTTATGACCGAGGTACGCAGTTTACATCACGGTTCTAGAGGGTTGTACAGCAGGAATTGGGTACTAGGGTTGAGTTGAGCACAGCGTTTCACCCTCAGATGGACGGGCAGTCCGAGCGCACTATTCAGATACTGGAGTATATGCTCCGTGCTTGTGTGATAGTTTTTGGGGGTGCTTGGGATCAGTTCTTGCCACTTCCGTCGGTTCTTGCCTACAAAAATAGTTATCAATCGAGCATTCAGATGGCATCGTATGAAGCTCTGTATGGTAGCGGTGTTGGTCTCCAGTGTTTTAGTTCGAGCCGGGCAAGGCTAGATTATTGGGTACAGACTTGGTTCAGGATGCCCTGGATAAGGTCAACGTGATTCAGGATCGACTTCGCACAGCCCAGTCCAGAAAGAAGAGTTATGCGGATCGGAAGGTTTGCAATGTTTCATTCATGGTTTAAGAGCGGGTCTTGCTCTGTGTTTCGCCTATGAAGGGCGTTATGAGGTTTGGGAAGAAGGGCAAGCTGAGCCCAAGGTTCATTGGTCTCTTTGAGGTGTTGCAGTGTGTTGGGGAGGTTGCTTATGAGCTTGCCTTACCTCCCAGTCTAGCAGGAGTTCATTCAATATTTCATGTTTCTATGCTCCGGAAGTATCACGGTGATCTGTCTCATGTGTTGGATTTCGGCTCAGTCCAGTTGGATAAAGATCTATCTTATGTTGAGGAGCTAGTGGCTATTTTGGACAGACAGGTTCGAAAGTTGAGGTCAAAGAACATTGCTTCCATGAAGGTTCAGTGGAGGGGTCAGCCAGTAGAGGAGGCGACTTGGGAGACCGAGCAGGATATGCGCAACCGTTATCCTCATCTTTTCAACACTTCAGGTATGTCTTTATGCTCGTTCGAGGACGAACGATTGTTTTAAGAGGGGGAGGATGTAACGACCCGGCGGGTCGTTTTGAGAGTAATAGACCTGATCCCAAATTAACTGCTTCCCCTATATCTTTTCTGCTTATGTGACTTGCCGGGAGGTGTTGTTTTTGGTTTCAGAGTGATTTGGGACACTTAGTCCCTAAAACGGAAGCTTAAGTCTTACGATTTTGACCATAGTCGAAACTATATGAAGATGACTCTGGAATGGAGTTTCGTCAATTCTGTTAGCTCCATTGGGTAATTTTGGACTTAGGGGAGTGTCCGGATTGTGTTTTGGAGGTCTGTAGCTGATTTAGGCTTGAAATGGCGAAAGTCAATTTTTTGGAGATTTTGACCGGTAGTGGAATTTTTGATATCATGGTCGGAATCTGATTCCGAAAGTTGGAGTAGGTCTGTAATGTCGAATATGACTTGTTTGCAAAATTTGAGGTCAATCGGACGTGATTTGATAGGTTTTGACATCGATTGTAGAACTTTGAAGTTTCAAGTTCATTAAGTTTGAATTGGAGGGTGATTTGTGCTTTTAGCATTGTTTGATGTGATTTGAGGGCTCGACTAAGTCCGTATGGTGATTTAGGACTAGTTGGTATGTTTGGTTGAGGTCCCGGGGACCTCGGGTGTGTTTCAGATGCTTAACGGATTGAGTTTTGGACTTATGCAATTGCTGAAGCTATCTGAGTTCTGGTGTTTTCGCACCTTCGGTGGGGAGACCGCAGGTGCGGGATCGCACATGCAGAGTGAAGGGCACAGGTGCGCTTTTGATCAAGAAGTTCATTGAGCGCAGGTGCGAAAAGGGGGCCGCATCTGCGCATCCGCAGATGCAGCGTGATGGTCGTAGGAGCGGTATGGGCAGCCTGGGCAAGGATCGCAAATGCGAAAGTCAAACCGCAGGAGCGGGCTCGCAGGTGCGGCCCAAAGCTCGCAGATGTGGTCTCAGCCATTTAAGTCATTTTCGCACCTACGATGGTTTTCCCGCAGGTGCGGTTGAAGGCTCGCAGAAGCGAGTTTGCTGGGCAGAAAATAGGACTTTTAGAGCTCGAATTGGGCGATTATTTGAGGGATTTTCAGAGAAAACTTTTGGGTAACGATTCTTAACTCATTTATGGTTATATTTCACTAATCTATGATTGATTTCATCATTTAATTTCGGATTTGGGTTGAAATTTTGGGGAAAATGGGAAGAAGTGCTTCAACTAAGATTTTGGGTTTTGATTGAGATTTTGACATCGGATTTGGATAATGTTGGTACGAATGAACTCGTGAGTGAATGAGTGTTCATATTTTGTGACTTTTACCCGATTCCGAGACGTAGGTCCGGGTCGACTTTTAGGGCAATTTTCTAATTTCTTGCTTTTGTTTTGATTTCATTAATTAGATTAACTTCTTATAGTTGTATTTATAGTATGTAATTGATTTTAGCTAGATTTGGGCCAATCGGAGTCGGATATTCGTGGAAAAGATATTGTTACCTATTGATTGAGCTTGGTTTTAGGTAAGTGGCTTGCCTAACCTTGTGTGGGAGAAATCCCCTTAGGATTTGGTGTGGTTATGATATGTTAGCGTCGTGTACGCGAGATGACGAGTGCATACACGGGCTATTTGTGAAAACAAAACCTGATTTTTATTGAGTAATAGCATGTTTTCATCTTATCTAAGTATACTAGCATGTGTAGTTATCCTGTTAGCCTAGAATAGCATGTCTACGTTTCCTAATTACCTATTTGAACTCTTGCAACATGCTTAGTAAGTCATGTTTCTTTCTTGACTTGTACTTAGCCTAAATTGTAGGTTTTCTTGCTGTAACTGTTATATTTATTTGTTTGAGTTGCGTATTTATTTTGGGACTACGGGACGGTATCCCGAGAGATCCTCCTGTACTGTATATTTACTTTGGGACTACGAGGCATTTACTCGGGAGATCCCCCTCTACTGCATATTTACTTTGAGACTACGAGGCGGTTCCTCGGGAGTTCTCCCTGTACATTTACTTTTGAGACTATGAGGCGGTTCCTCGGGAGTTCTCCCTGTACATTTACTTTTGAGACTACGAGCGGTTCCTCGGGAGTTCTCCATGCACATTTACTTTTGAGACTATGAGGCGGTTCCTCGGGAGTTCTCCCTGCATATTTACTTTTGGGACTACGAGACGATATCTCGGGAGAGCCCATATTGTTATATCATTATGGGGTGTTGTTATTGTTTTGTGAATACTTGTTGTTGTCTTCTCCGTTTTACTTCATGTCTATTATAGCATCTGTCTTATTATTATATCCCAGTAGGGCCCAGGCCTAACCTCGTCACTACTCTATCGAGGTTAGGCTTGGCACTTACTGGGTACCATTGTGGTGTACTCATGCAACTCTTCTGAACATGTTTTATGTGCAGATCCAGGTACTTCTTATCAGCCCCGCTACTAGTTGAGAGTGCTTGTTGTTGTACAGAGACTTCTATGTACATCTACCGCGTCCGTAGACCTCGGAGTCCCCCTCTATTCTCTTATATGTCATTTAACTTTCGTACTTCTTTTATTAGACTATGGTGTATAGAGATACTAGTTTTCCTTCTGTAGCTTGTGACTCATGATGTTCCGGGTTTTGGAAAGCTGTGTACGTCTAGCGTTTTGATTGTTGTACATGCCTAGCGGCATTGTTATTGGTTATTCAGTATCTATTGCAGTTAGTTGATAAGATTTACTTTCGTACTGTTATTTCTGCATTTTGTTAGGGTTGCCTAGTCGTAGAGACTAGGTGTCGTCACAACGTTATATGGAGGGAGTTTGGGTCGTGACAAGTTGGTATCAGAGCACTAGGTTCATAGGTGTTATGAGTCACAAGCAAGTTTAGTAGAGTCTCGAGGATCGGTACATAGACGTCTGTATTTATCTTCGGGAGGCTATGGAACTGTTAGGAAAGATTACACTTCTTTGATTCCTTGTCGTGCGAAATTGTTGACTTCGAAATTTTAAACTTCTGTATTATATTCTCTCACAGATGGTGAGGCCACATACAGGAGGATCTGATGACCAGGCACCCGCGCCCCCTGCTAGAGCCGCGAGACGCCGGGGCCGGGGTAGAGGCCAAGGACGACCATGCAGTGCAGCCAGAGCACCCGCACGCGCGGCGACAGAGGAGACCCCAGTAGCTCCAGCTGGAGGGCAGACACCTGAGATACATGTTGCTGCACCGACTCTCCATGAGACTCTAGCCCAGTTTCTGAGCATGTTCAGCACCTTAGCTCAGGCTGGATTGATTCCACTTGCTCCTGCCACATCTTAGGCCGGGGGAGGATCACAGACTCCCCTCGCCGGTACTCCAGAGCACCGGGCTTAGGTCGACCAGGTTCTAGAGATTTTATCGATGCAGCCGGTAGCTCCAGCTCAACCCGAGGTTAGGATAGCAGCTTCTGAGGCGGAGCAGTGCAGACTTGAGAGGTACAAGAAGTACTACCCTCCTACCTTCAGTGGATTGGCGTAGGAGGATGCCCAGGGTGTTCTAGAGGAGTGCCACCGTATTCTCCGTACTATGGGTGTAGCGGAGTAGTGGGGTTTCTTTTACTACATTCTAGCTTAGAGGAGCAGCCTATCAGTGGTGGCATGCTTATGAGTTGGATAGTCCGGCTGAGGCAGCTTCACTTACATGGACTCAGTTCTCGGACATGTTTTTGAGAGAGTATGTCCATCAGAGCCTCAGGGACTCATGGCGCAGGGAGTTTGAGCAGTTACGCCAGCTAATGATATAAACATATATTCATTTCTTTAAAAATTATTCGAGTAATCAAACTCTTCGAAATTTCAAATATTAAGAAATATATGAGAATATAAGATAAATTAAAACCCAAGTAAAATAATTTAATCCACAAATTCTACTAGTGTGTGCCAAGACCTGGTGTCACAAGTGTATGAGCATCTAGTAGATTATATAAAATTCTAAATATTCTTTGAAATAAAATAGATAGAATACAAATACAAGAAGAGGCACTAGTTGCTGCAGAACGACTCAGAAAGGCAGCTCACCACTAAGCCTCTGGATAACGTGGGTGCGCGCCGATAGGTTCTCCGATAGTACCTGTCTCAGGTCCTGCACAACAAGTGCAGCAAGCGTAACATGAGTACGTAAACAACGTGTACTCAGTAAGTATCAAGCCTAATCTCGAAGAAGTAGTGACGAGATGTCGACTTTGACACTCATTATGGGTCAATAATATTATAATAGAATATATTGAATTAAACATGACTTTTAGATGAACAACAATAATTTTCTTAACAAGCAGAAATAATTAATTCCTTACATTTCAATAATTTTTAATTTATCAATTAATTTCACAAGCAACAATTAAAATATCAAGGTATCGTGTAATTATTATTATTAGGCACGATTTCTGCCGAGGTCGTACAGCCCAATCCAGAGTGTCGTGTACACTGCCGAGGGACGTGCGACATGATCCATAAATGCATCTATACTGCCGAGGCGTTCGACCCGCTCCACAAGAAAGGAGGACATTTCTTTATGAACCTCCGGAATGAGAAGTTATTATAATATTAACATGTAGGATGTTCAATCTCTATTAACAATTCAATAATTTACACAAAATTAGAGTATATGAAGTTTCGATCTTTTACTATTTCCTCAAATAATTTACAATATAGTTCCAGTAATTTAATCAAATAAAAGATGCAATTATCACAAGTAATTCATAATTTGAGTCCTAAAATATCCGGACATAGCATAATTAATAGCTACGCACGGACTCTCATCACCTCGTGTGTACGTATCCCCCACAATTAGCAATAACTATTAATGTGAATCACATATGGGGTAAATTCCCTCTTACAAGGTTAGGCAAGAGACTTACCTTGTCTCAAAGCCCACTTCACGATCACAATGTCGCGTGAAATCTCAATTCGATGCAGAAAAATTCGAAACTATCCAAAAGTTATATAAAATAATTAATACATGCTCAATAATTCAAAATTAGACTATTAAATAAATTATCCTATCCAAAAATGGTAAATTCCTAAAATTCACCCCGGGCCCACGTGCCCGGATTTCAAAAATTTTCAGAGAAAATCGTTACCCATAATCTCAAGAACTCAAATATACAACTTCCATCCAATACCATAACCATTTTTGTGGTTAAAATCTCATTTTTATACAAATCTAGGTTTTTCCTCCAACCCTTGATTTTCACAAATTTAAAGGTTATAATCTACCCATAATCTATGTATTTAACTCAAAGTTTGTAGAATTAACTTACCTTCAAGTTGCTAGTTGAAATCCCCTCTCAAAGAGTTCCAAAATAGCCCAAGAATGGAGAGAAATTGGCAAAAATGGATGTTTTCCCGTTCTTTAAGGGTTCTGCCAAACAGCCCTTTCGCATCTGCAGCTTGCAAGCCGCTTTTGCGGCTCCGCATCTTCGGAAAATGCGTCGCAGATGCGGTTTCCCCCTAAGCTGGCCCCGTTCGCTTCTACGGCTTGTACATTGCATTTGCGATGCGCTTCTGCAATGATTTTCACGCACCTGCGGCTGGCCAAGCGCAGGTGCGGTTGCAGCAGAAGCTGGAAGCTTCAGCTGCTGCTCCAAGGTCCAAAATCGATCCGAGCCTCGTCCGGTTAACATTCGAGGCCTCCGAGGCCCCGCCCGAATGTACCAACAAGTTTGAAATCATAAAACGGACTCACTCGAACCCTCGGAACGTGTACAACAACATCAAAACTAAGAATCATACCTCAAGCCAAATTGATTCAACTTAGAATTTTCAAATTTATCAAACTTACTCCGAACGTGCCGAAATATACTTATACTACTCGGAATGACACTAAATTTTATGTGGAAGTCTTAAATCACCATACGAAGCTATTTTTAGGCTCAGAATTCCAAACAGACTTCAATTACTCCAAAACCTACTCCAAACCAAATTTAAAGAACATTAAACCTTCAAATAGCTGATTTTAACTATTAAGCTCTGAAATGCTCCCGGATTGTCCAAAACCTGATTCGAATATACGCCCAAGTCCAAAATCATCATACGAACCTATTGGAACCATAAAATCCCGATTCCGGGGTTGTTTTCTAAAAATGTTGACCGAAGTCAAACTTGAGCTTTTAAAACCAAACTAAGGAACCAAGTGTTCCGATTTCAACCCGAACACTTCCAAATCCCGAACCAACCATCTCCGTAAATCATAAGTTAATAAAAGTACATACATGGAGTTTTATTTAGGGGAACGGGGTTCTAAAAGTCAAAATGACTGGTTAAGCCATTACATATCTATTATTTATTTTTGTTCTTGTCGCAAAAATTCATGAAGATTCGGATCGATAATAGAATCAACATCGATGAGTAAAATTTTATATTCTTCTTTGAGTTATTTTAGTTCCAAATCTTCTTTTTTTGACTTCAAAGCTTCTTTTTTTTGTCTCATTTGAATCCTTCATGACCTCAACAATCCGACTATTTTTCTGATTGGACCATTTTCATATAATCTTCATCTATTTTTCTCTTCATTTTTGCTTTCTTCACCCCACTAGGTCATTGTGATAATGTAGAATCACCTGCAACATCCTCATTTAAATTTAATGAAAATGATAATAAATTAGGAGAAGATACAAAGGGTGAATCGGGGGTAGGAGTCTCAGACTCCGATGATATATTAGTATATCCTTGCTTCTTTTTTTTCTTCCAGTATCGCCATCGTTAAACTTCTTAAAATCTTTCATTATAGCCCACACATGATCAAATTTAAAGCCTTTTTTGAAGTTCAGATCTTGCATAAATATATCTTTTGCTTGTGTAACCTGCAATATTAAAAAAAAGAAAATATTAAGTAAATATATACAAATAAAGTATAAGTAACTACAAAATAAATACTCACAATATCTTGATCTGAAGCACCATTAGGACACAAATTTTCTACTTGACGTACACGTCTATTTAATTGTCTTACGACCTTCTCAATTGTTTGAATTTGACATTGCAACAATTTTTTGGTGCGAATCTCCCAACTCTCTAACTTTGCATTATTGTATCCATCTACGACTCGACACCAAAAATGATCTTTGGATTGATTCTTAAGGTGTAGCTGATTATGACCTTTGGATATGGCATGCATATTTTGGTATGCCCGACACCAATAATGACATTAATGTTTTAGAATCATCACATTTGTTTCTCAATCTTGCTAAAGGTATTTCTCTTCCTGCCCATTATGTTATTCAAGAAAAAGAATACGATGTGGGTTATTATTTGGCTGACGATATCTATCCAAAATAGTCTACCCTTGTGCAAACTATTCGTGAGCCACGTTCGCCAAAGAAGAAATATTTCGCGATGAAATAAGAATCATGTAGAAAAGATGTTGAACGTGCATTCGGAGTTTTGCAAGCTCGTTTTGCAATTATTGCAGGACCATCATATTGTTGGAGAAAAGAAGTGCTACATTGTATAATAATTGCATGTATTATACTCCACAACATGATATTCGAGGATGAGTGTGATCCTAATGCACCAATTCAAGATCCTTGGAAAGGTCCAACTCCAACAGTAGAAATGATAGTAGATGAAAATCACCGATTTGAATAATTTTTAGGTCGACACAAAAAAATTAAGGACAAAGATGCTCATTTTGCACTTCGTAATGCATTAATAGATCA
>AWOL01S0021052.1:0-29230 GCA_000715115.1 Nicotiana otophora
AATTCGTTGACCAATTTACCGACCAACGTTGGTCGGTATTTAGTTTAAAAAAAATGTAAATTTTTTTCCCCAGTTTCCGTCCAACCTGGATGGTTTTTGGTCGCTTTTTTTGACCGACCAACGTTGGTCAGAAATAGTTGATTGGTTTTTAGCAGATTTTTAGTAGTGTCTTTTTAAGTCTAGTTTTATCCTTCTAATTCCTTCACATTGTTTGTATCTCTAAACCCTTGTTCTCAACCCTACAATAGAGAAAAAAATCCAAAAATCCTTCTGCCTCATCCCGCAAAGCACTCGTTCTCGAGCAAAACTTTCTTCTCAACCTCTTGAACCAGTCAATCTAGGATCAGGTCACTCTAAAGATTTTGGCTCTTCTCAGGAACTCTTAGATGATGCGCGTAGCCTCAATAAAAAAGCCCTAGGGAAATGACCTATGAAAGATATCCCTGAAACCTTCACACCCAAAAAGCCCAAAACTGACCTCTCAAGCTCTCTCGAATCAGACCTCAATTTTTGGGACACACCCAACATGGACTCCTTCATAGCCTTCAAAGGCAAAGCTGTAGCCCATGGCCTAGTCATTGATCTAAACATCATGAAGAATCTCAACTGCCAGGTCAAGGAACTCTTCGACTTCCAGGGGTGGAAAAACTTTCTTTTCCTGCCTCCTCCAAAGGTATATGAATCTCTTGTTAAAATGTTCAATGCTAACATTCGCTCTACCAAACCCGAGAAATTAGAGCCCTTAGTTCTTGGCCAACGCATTGTGTTGCATTGTACTCTGTTTGACTCTATTTTTTAGTGCAAGTGTTCTGGTTTCTCTATGCTGTTTGAGAATATCTGGCCTGCGAATTTTGAGATTTCTTTTGATCAAGCAAAAAAGTGTATAGCTGAGTCACCCTCTGATTCCCTTCCCAGTCAATTAGGACCCAATGATGTCTGTTTTGAAACCCGTGGGCTAGCATACATTATGGCAAACACTCTTCTCCCAAGAACATGATCATTCTCTACCTTTTCCCAACATGATACCTTTCTGGTTTATTGTCTTCTAACTACGCATAAGGTCAAACAATCTTTTTGGGTCATCAATTTCATGATAGAGAGTGCCGGTGATCCTATGATTATTCCCTATAGTATGGTCATTACCCATCTGTTAGAAGCACACAACATATCTCTTGCTAACTATCCCTATGTAAATGTCACTAAGTCATATAACTCTAGAGTGTTCGCTAGTATGTGATACATTGCTGTGAAAGGAACTTGGGTAAAGAAGCAAGATGGTGAAACCAGGAATACTCCTACAGACTCAAAAGCAAAAGCCTCTGTGTCTCTTTCAAGTGCAGGTGATCTTGATCTCTTGGAAAAGTTAGCCTCCATCAATGACAAATTGACTATCATCAAGGACTCTCTAACCTCTATACAAATCACAATTGAAGATGTTTATAGAATGTCAAAGGAGATAGGCTCTAATGTGTCCAAGATAAGGGTGAAGATTCTCAAGATAGTAGATAATGCAATAAAGGCTTTTAAGGAGATACACGACAAGATCAGTGTGATCTCTGCCATAGTCAATGCAAGTTTTAAACGCCTTAAGGAGGCTATCTGCAATACTCTTACCTACTTTCTGCGTCGTTGATGCATGGTTGTTTAAAACAATTTCTTTTTGCTTATTTTGGGACTAATGTTTTAGTAATGGGTTGTACTGTTAATACAATTACTTATTGTTGCTCCTGCATGCTGAATTAGATAGCTATAGACTGCTAAAATGCTTCGCCTTATACTAACTTTTTGCTGATGCCAAGGGGGAGAAAACTAGAAGTTTTTTTGGCATTTCATTATGGTTGTCTTATCTCCAGGAACTTTTAGGTAAATTACAATGCCGAATTGAGGGGGAGTCGACTACAACAACTTACATACAAAATTCCCAACTGAGAGAGAGAGTCGACTAAAAACAACTAACATGAAACACAAATTGAGGGGGAGTCAACTACAACAAATGCAGAGTCAACTGATATACAGGGAAGTAAACTGGTGTTATTATACTGTTATTTTATCATCATAAAAACGGGGGAGATTGTTAGATATACGTTTGTTTTAGTGTTGCAAAATAACACATCTTTTATGTGCAAAAATGCTCCGGAAGAAATGGAAAGGAAGACTATCAAGGATTAGAGACGAAAAAGGAAGGAGTAGCGAAAATCTGAAGGGAAAATACCCCGGAATCAATCAAGGATTTGACAGAAGATTAATGGAGAATATTATAGGAAGGACCAAAATTAAAGAAAGACAAGATTACAAAACTTTGCACTGAAGATTCCTCCATCAAATAACAGAAAGATCTGCTTAGCAAAGGAAAAGTTCAATCAAGACCACAAGTCAAGGCAAATCAATGAAAGCAACCCCTTATTCTTGGAAAGAATCACTCTACGATTCCTTTTAAGGATCAACTCCCTTGGGCTCACAATCTCTCAAGATTCACATCAATCAAGAGTCAAGAAGACCTCACGAAGTATATATACATATGTACCAGTCTTGAAGCTTTATACTTTGATCAAACCAACTTCTACTCTTTGTTCTACTCTAAACAAGCATTGTAATCTAAGTGAAGTTTACTGTGTAATCAGTAGAGAGAAGAAATAGAGAAAAATATTGGTGAGACATTATATAAAAAATATCACGAGCGTACTTAGATCCAAAAGTGAATTGATGTTCAGAGATAACATCAACACAATTATACAAAATTATTCAAGGAGCTTTGAATAGAGAACACCCTAGCAACTCAATGAGACTGGAGTAGGATTCACATTGAATATTATAGAAAGGACCTAAATTAAAGGAAGTCAAGATTGCAAAACTATGCACTGATGATTCCTCCATCAAAGGAAGATAGTTAAAAGGCGAAATCAAGGGATCTAATTTTGATTGATCAAATAGCGGAAAGATCTGCTTAGCAAAGGAAAAGTCCAATCAAGACCAAAAGTCAAGGAAAATCAACGAAAGTAACCCCTTATTCTTGGAAAGAATCACTTTACGATTCCTTTTAAGGATCAGCTCTCTTGGGCTTGCAATCTCTCAAGATTCACATCAATCAAGAGTCAAGAAGACCTCATGAAGTATATATACATATGTACCGGTCTTGAAGCTTTATACATTGATCAAACCAACTTCGTACTCTTTGTTCTACTCTAAACAAGTATTGTAATCTAAGTGAAGTTTACTGTGTAATCAGTAGAGAGAGGAAAGAGAGAAAATATTGGTGAGACATTATATCAAAAATATCATGAGCGTACTTAGATCCAAAAGTGAGTTGGTGTTTGGAGATAACATCAACACGATTATACAAAATTCTTCAAGGAGCTTTGAATAGAGAACACCCTAGCAACCCAATCGGACTGGAGTAGGATTCACATTGAATCCGAACCAGTATAAAAATCTGGGGAACTTTAATTCCTGTAATTTACTTCTGCTTTTAGTTATTTTCTGTCTTTATTTTCAATCGACTAATTGGTAAACTAGTCATCTACTTAGGATATAGAAAGAAAAATCGACAATCCAACCCCTTCTTGTACTTTTACAGTGGTGGAGCTGGAGTGCGGGGAGTGGGTTTGGCCGAACCCAGTAACTTTGGTTAGAACTCTATATTTGTCTTAAAAGTTTTATTAAATATGTAAAAATTATTAATTTAGAACCTAGTAACTTATAACGATTAGAACCCCGAACCCATAAGCTTGAAATTCTAGCTTCGCCTCGGTTCCAAATTAATAATTTGTATATATGCAATGAATTTCTTAAGAAAAATATATGGTTTGGAGTTTGGACCAAGACGAACCTGTAGCTTCTACTCTTCCTCTACTCTGTTCATATACAGAAAAAAGAAAAACGATGTTGCTCGCAATGTAGAAAGCTTATACCTTTCTTCGAATTTTCAGTTATTTGCACATGGCTTTTTAGTTCACTTTCAATGAACCTAAGTTTGACACATATATGATATACACACTTGTACACAAACAGAAACATATTTATCAAACTATATATATTTATCAAACTAAGGGGTGCATAATTGCATATATATATATATATATATATATGTTTTTTTCAAAAATCCGCCCTTGATGTGGCGCGGGGTTTGGCTTGGACCCTTACCTTTTCTATTAAAATCCAAAAAGAGAATACATGCAGGAGGAGGACATAAAACTTAACCTCCATAAAAATAAGGGATGAATTGGTCCAATTCTGAAAATTATATATGAGTGGAATTGCTCTAAGTTGTAATAAAGGATAAACAATGATATGTTCACATATGAATTGAGAGGACTCTTTAAATATGGGTAAAATCGGGGATAATGCATAACCCGATTTCCCGGTGAAGAAAATGGAAGAAGGGCATGCGATATTGGAATCGAGGATGGGAGCCCTTCGTATCGAGATCCATGAAAGGTGAACGATGTGTTCAACATCGGACATGATAAAGCAACGCTCCCCGAACACAGAATGAGTTCTAAGACCTCGGGAAACACAGTAAACGCTTACGCACGATGGATGGAGGGCCGTGATATTCATACCTAACCGGATATCATGGCGCAGAACTCGCTCAATGGCAGTTACAGATCAATAATTAACGAGAAAGGAAGATTTTTATCTTTTTTAGACTTATACTAAGGATGAAACTCTTCTACTATATAAAGGGAAAGTTTTTCTTTTGTAACATACATTGTAACAAGCAAATCAAAGCAATTCAAGTTTATTTCTCTTCTTTCTAGCCACTGCTAAAGTTCTTATATAATTGTTCTGTTCTTCATTTACAACTGGGCTCGAGCCAAGGGTCCAATCGAGGACGAGGTTACTGTTCAACCTAGGTTCGGGCTAGGCAATAACATTACAACTAGTTTTATCATTTATTTTGTCTTAAACTCGTTTATCTAATATTCTTGATTACTTGTGTTGAATCAAATCACATATCCTTAAAACTGTGTACAAATTTAATTGTTATCCGATTTAAGGGTAAACAGTTTGGCGCTCACTGTGGGACTAAGGATAATAGTGGTGATTTGTTACAAATCTCCATAACACGCCATACTTTATGCTTGTTCTTTAAAGTCTTAATTCAGGTTAGCTCCAAAAATGTCGAATTCTTAGTCCGCCCACTTGAACGTTGACGTTGAGTCTGGCCATCATGGCAAAAATAATAATTTAGTGCCTAGTAACGAGGTGCCTCGTGCTGACCCCAACTGTGTCCCTGTTTCCGATCCAGTCGATGCTAACTCACAGGTGGCCATCGACGTCAATTTGCCAGCTGATCCCAAGAACATCGTTCGCGGGGGACCCTGACCAACAACTTGAAAAGATCCCGAAGGTGATGGGGTGAGCCTACGACTAATCTTCCAAATGTTGCAGGCTCAACATGCAGAAATAGCATAGTTGTAGAATCAAATCCAAGCCCCCAACAGGGTCGAGCTCGAATAATCCTATGAAAGCACCCAAAGAAACGAATAAATCACCGAGAGACCGGGTAAAGCCGAGCCCGAGGTCAATCTTAAAGTATTAACGAAGAGGGTAGAGTCAGGTGAGAAGAAAATTGAGGCTAATAACAAGAAAGTGGAAACATACAATTCCAGGGTCGATCAAATCCCGGGAGCACCCCTGATATTGAAGGGGCCGGGTTTCAAGAAATTTATCCAGAAACCTTTTCCTCCGAGCGCAGCACCGAAGCCGATCTTAAAGAGGTTTTGTATGGCCGATATCCCTAAATATAACGGAACCACAGATCCAAATGAGCATGTGACCTCCTATACATGCACAATCAAGGGAAACGACTTGGATGGCAATGAAATCGAGTCGGTGTTACTGAAGACGTTTGGGAGACTTTGTCCAAATGAGAAATGATATGGTATCACAACTTATTCCTAAATTCCATTAACTCATTTGCTATGCTTGCAGATTCTTTCGTAAAAGCCCATGCCGGGGCTATCAAGGCCGAGACCAGAAAATCGGACCTTTTCAAGGTTAAACAAAGAGACAATGAGATGCTCGGGGAGTTTGAGTCAAGGTTCTAGATGGAACAGATGGACTGCCTCCGGTTGTAGATGATTGGGCTGTTCAGGCATTCATTTAGGGGCTTAACCACTAAAGCTCCTTGGCCTCTCAGCAGCTAAATCAAAATTTGGTAGAGTACCCGACGGTGACTTGGGCCGACGTCCACAATAGGTATCAGTCAAAGATCAGGGTCGAGGACGACCAACTCGGAGCTCCTTCTAGGCCTGTTTACCTTATTAGGGCTGGCGACAAGTCTAAGATAGCTGTTGACCATGAGCCAAGGCTGATCCGGGATCGGTACCAACCATACAAAACTGACCGAAGATGAAATGGGTCCGTGCGTCATCCCATAAGGAATGAAAAGAGAGGCGATCGAGGGCCTAGTGGACGAGGTCTGATGAGAAAAAATGGTTTCGACAGGCTGCTTGGGAGTAGGGAAGCACCAAGATTATCAGAGTATAACTTCAACATTGATGCTGCCAGCATCGTGTCAGCCATCAGGCGCATCAAAGAGACCAAGTGGCCCCGCCCATTGCAGTACGACCCTAACCAAAGAGATCCTAACTTAATATGTAAGTATCACGACACTCATGGTCATAGGACCGAGGATTGCCGATAGTTGAGAGAAGAAGTTTCCCGGTTATTCAACAACGGGCTCCTACAAGAGTTTCTGAGTGATCGAGCCAAAAACCACTTTAGGAACAGGGACGCTAACAAATAGGTCGAACAAGAGAAGCCTCAGCACATCATCAACATGATCATCGGAGGGGTCGATGTCTCCCAAGAACCAATGATAAAGTGCACTAAAGTATCTATCACAAGGGAAAAATGCACCCGAGACTATGTCCCAGAGGGAACCATTTCATTCAGCGACGAGGATGCCGAGGGCGTCATGCAACCTCACAATGATGTGATGGTAATATCCTTACTTATCAATAAATCTCGATTTAAACGTATGTTGATTGATCCAGGTATCTCGGCCAACATCGTCAGATCAAGGGTCATGGAGCAATTGGGGTTACATGACTAAATAGTGCCAGCAGTACGGGTGTTAAATGGATTTAACATGGCATGAGAAACCACTAAAGGGGAGATAACCCTGCCAGTAAACACCACCGTGACAATCCAAGAGACAAAGTTCTATGTGATCGAAGGGGACATGACAGATAACGATCTATTTGGAAGGCTGTGGGTTCACAATATTAGGGTGGTACCCTCGACCTTACACCAGGCGTTGAAATTCCCTACACCTGGAGGAGTCAAGACGCTCTATGGAGAGAAGCCTTCTGCAAAGGAGATGTTCGTAGCCAACAAGGTAATCTCGGTGCCCGCGATTTCAACATCAAGGAACACGGAGCCGACCAGAAAGGAAGAAATTAAATAGCAATCACTGATGTCGACCTCGACTGAACCGGAGGAATGAAGAGTAGACGAGGAGGATGATTACGGAGTCCCGAGATCGTTCATAGCTCTTGATGACACCGATACCACTAAATCAACGTTCTAAGAGTTGGAGCAATTCATATTAATCAAACACCTACCGGATCGAAAGGTATACCTGGGCACGGGGTTAACACCCAAGCTTAGGAAAAAACTTATTGATTTCCTTAAATCTAACATAGATTATTTCGCTTGGTCCCATCTTGACATGACAAGGATCCCCCGGAGGTAACCACTCATAAGCTAAGTTTGGACTCAAATTTCCACCCGGTTAAGCAGAAGAGGAGGTCACAATCCTAGATCAAACATGCGTTCATCCAGGATGAGGTATCCAAACTTCTGAAAATAGGATCCATCCGGGAAGTTAAATACCCGAACTGGTTAGCTAACATAGTGGTAGTACCTAAAAAAGAGAATAAGCTAAGAATGTGTGTATATTACAAAGACCTGAACAAAGCATACCCTAAAGATTCTTTCCTTTAGCCCAACATCGATCGAATGATAGACGCAATGACCGAGCACGAGATACTCAACTTTCTCGATACCTACCCCGGGTATAACCAAATTCGGATGGACCCGAATGATCAAGAAAAAACTTCTTTCATCACTAATTCGTCACCTACTGTTATAATGTAATGCCGTTTGGATTAAAGAATGTCGGTTCCACCTGCCAACGCCTAGTAAACTGGATGTTTGAAAGAACAAATAGGAAAATCAATGGAAGTTTCTATTGACGATATGTTGGTCAAGTCCCTGCGAGTAGAGGACCATTTGAAACATTTGCAGGAGACCTTCGACATACTAAAGAAATACAACATGAAGCAAAACTCAGAGAAGTGCACATTCAGGGTCGGATCGGGAAAATTCCTCGGTTCATGGTATTCAATCGGGGAATCGAGATCAACCTTGACAAAATAAAGGCCATAGAGGACATAACCATGGTGGATAACGTCAATGTCGTTTAAAGACTGATGCCGTATAGCCTTCTTGGACCGGTTCATCTCAAGGTCCTCGGACAAAAGCCATCGATTCTTCTCACTATTAAAGATAAAGAATAAATTTTGCTGGACCCCAAAATGCCAACAAGCTTTGGAATAACTCAAGCGGCACCTATCGAGTCCATCCCTACTGCACACTCCGAAGGCAGACGAACAGATGTACCTCTACTTGGCCGTTTTCGAGGTGGCGGTAAGTGGAGTCTTAGTTCAGGAGGAAGAAGGTACACAATTTCCTATTTACTAAGTCAGTAGAACTCTAGTTGAGGCCGAATCAAGGTATCCTCACCTGGAAAACTCCGCGCTCGCTTTGCTAAGCGCCTCCAGAAAGCTAAAGCCGTACTTTCAATGCCACCCCATATGTGTCGTGACCTCTTACCCGCTAAGAAATATTATGCACAAGCCTGAGCTCTCGGGATGGTTGGCCAAATGGGCCGTGGAAATTAGTGAGTACGATATCGAGTATCGACCCCGAACCGCCATAAAATCTCAATTTTTGGCAGACTTTGTGGCCGACTTTACGCCGGCCTTAATACCCGAAGTTGAAAGGGAATTACTGTTAACCTCGGGGACCACCTCAGGAATCTAGACCCTTTTCACGGATGGTGCCTCGAATGTGAAGGGGTCTGGGCTCGAAATCGTATTAAAACCGCCTACGGGAAATATAATTAGGCAATCTATTAGAACTGTAAAATTGACTAACAATGAGGCCGAGTATGAGGCCATGATTGCAGGTTTAGAATTGGCTAAGAGCTTTGGGGCCAAGGTGATCGAAGCTAATTGTGGCTCCCTCCTCGTGGTAAATCAAGTTAATGGGACATTCGAAATAAAAGAAGAACGGATGCGAAGGTACTTGGACAAATTACAGGTAACCCTACATCAATTCAAAGAATGGACCCTGCAGCATGTACCCCGAGGTCGAAACAGTGAGGCCGATGCACTGGCTAACTTGAGGTCGTCGATCGATTCTGATGAATTCAGTTCGAGAGTAGTAGTGCAGCTAATGAACTCGGTGATAGAAGAAGGCGACGCCGAAGTGAACTCAATGAGTTTAACTTGGGATTGGAGAAACAAATATATAGACTACTTGAAGACATGAAAATTGCCTTCGGATCCCAAAGAATCGAGAGCCCTACTCACCAAAGTTGCCAGATTTAGCTTGGTCGAAGGGTCATTGTTCAAGATACCTTTTTGGCCCACTAGCTAGATGCTTAGGACCAGGAGAGACCGAATATGCCATGAGATAAGTTCACGAAGGAACTTGAGGGAACCATTCGGGGGCAGAATCCTTGGTTCGGAAACTGATTAAGGCCGACTACTACTGGACCAAAATGGAGAAGGATACAAAGGACTTCGTACGAAAATGTGACGAGTGCCAAATACACGCCCCGATAATCCATCAACCGGGAGAAATGCTCCACTCGGTCCTGTCCCCGTGGTCATTTATGAAGTGGGGAATGGACAATGTCGGTCCCCTACCATGGGCACCCGGTAAAGCTCAATTTATACTATTCATGATCGATTATTTTTCCAAATGGGTTGAGGCCCAAACCTTCGAAAAGTTTCGAGAGAAAGAAGTCATTGACTTAATCTAGGACCACATAATATGTCGATTTGGGATACCGACTGAGATTGTTTGCGACAACGAAAAACAATTCATCGGCAGCAAGGTGAGTAAGTGTTTCGAAGACCATAAGATCAAAAAGATACTATCGATGCCTTATCATCCTAGTAGGAACGGGTAGGCAAAATCAATGAACAAGACTATACTTTAAAACCTAAAAAAGAGGTTGATCGGTTCGAAAAGGAAATGAAAGGAGATCCTGCCCGAAGTCCTATGGGCATTCTGTACGACTTCAAAATCGAGCACCGGGGCCACTCCGTTTTCTTTGGTCTACGGAACCGAAGACTTAATACCAGTCGAAGTGGGAGAACCGAGTTTCAGGTTCCAGTATGTGACTGAAGATCCAAATGGTGAGGCCATGATCACGAGCCTGGAACTATTGGATGAAAGGCGGCAGGCTGTCCTGGTCTGGTTGGCCGCCCAGAAGCATCGAATAGAAATGTATTACAATCGAAGAGCTAGCCTCCGACACTTTCAAGTCGGGGACTTGGTGTTGAGAAAAGTAACACTACGCACTAGGAACCCGAACGAAGGGAAACTGGGCCCGAATTGTGAAGGACCATATCGAGTTGTCGGAATAACCGGCAAAGGATTATATAAACTTGAAGCGGGAAACAACATACAACTACCAAACAACTGGAACATGACACACTTAAAGCGGTACTAATGCTAAGGTACGAACTCAATTACTTTTTAATCATGTTATAAATTGGACTAACATATGCAGTTAATCAGCCAAGAACGTATGTAGCTATTAGGTCTGAAAGCACGTGTTGCACTCTTTTTCTCTTGAACCGGTTTTGTCCCGAAATAGGTTTTTCGGCAAGGTTTTTAACGAGGCAACAGTAAAACGTGCTACCTTAGATTTGAAGACCGGTTTCAAACTGGAATCAATGATCGTTTGCTTCAGGTCAACAGTATCCAAGCCCTCACGAGTTCGACCTCGAATACTGGGGGCCATTACCCTCGGATTAAGATCATTAGCAAGGGAAAACGAAAACTTTATGTGCTAAAAGCTAAGGCTTGGTGGTTAGGATTCATTGTAAGGGTCAAACGATCATATGAACCATGCTCATATAATCCACTCTAGCCATGTCACAAGTGTACCTTGCATATTAAACAATGAAAGAAATTTTTACTTCCCTTAACTTTGTTACTACACATTTTGCTTCCTCGATCCTGGATACTAAAGCCCACGGGCTACCCCTACTCAAGGACTGTCGCCCAATGATAATTTGGACGATTGGGGCTACCGAATCCCGGAGGCACCAAACCCACTAGGTGGTACCCGAATATAACAGGTTATGGCTACCCTAAAAATGGCTCGGAGACATCCAAAGTCTGTAACCAGAAAGTAAGGCCCTTATAAAAATTCAAAACCTACTAAAAGTTTACCCTCGGCAAAAACATCATCTAAAAATACTTAAGCATCTTAAAAACCTTCGGTCTCACGAGGGTTCGAAGCCACAAGTAAACCAAAGTTGCATCGAAGTCGGGATTCGTTCGAACCTCCAAACAATGGATGCTCTAGAACTACATCTGATTTTATGCTAAGGCATCAAAAACAATACACAAATAGAAATTGCAAGTAGATGCTGGAAAAGTAAAGACACGCGATATTGCCAGAAAAGGAAAATTTTTATATACTCTAAAATATATTTATAAAGGCCCGATAGAATGGCTTCAAAATAAACAAAAGAAAATACTAAAAACTGGAAAATTACTAAGGCATCTACGCCTGGTCTATGCCTGGTCTTCACCAGAACCGTTTGAGCCATCGGAGCCCTCGGAACCCTCGGAGCCTTCGAGACCCTCAGGCTCGTAGAGCTCCTTTACCTTGGCCTCGAGCCTCCTAGCTTCTTCAATCTCGGCCGATAGGACAAAACCTCAGGCATGGATCTCTTCGAGTGTCTCTCTTCGGGATAGCCGCTTTATGTACTCAGTCTTCGTCTTTAAGCGGGTCTCGGCTACCTCCACATTGGCCTTATACTTGTAACGACCCGACCAGTCATTTTGAGAGTTGTTGCCCCGTTTCCCCATTTACTGCTCAGTTTGTACTTTATAGCTGTTATGTGACTTGTCGGTGTAGTCGGATTAGGTCCGAATAGATTTCGAATGAATTGAGATACTTAGTCTCAAGATTGAAATCTTAAGTTGAAATGGTTGACCGGATATTGACTTATATGTATACGACCTTGAAATAGAGTTTTGATGATTCCAATAGCTCTGTATGGTGATTTTGGACTTAGGAGTGTGTCTGAAAAATTATTTGGAAGTCCGTAGTTAAATTAGGCTTGAAATGGCTAAAATAGAAATTTAAGTTTGGAAGTTTGATCGGGGAGTTGACTTTTTGATATCGGGGCCGGAATCTGATTCTGGAAATTTGAATAGGTCCGATATGGTATTTATGACTTGTGTGCAAATTTTGAAGTCAATCGGACTTGATTTGATTGGTTTCGGCATCGAATGTAGAAGTTAAAATTTCTTAGTTTCATTAGGCTTGAATTGAGGTATGATTCGTGTTTTTAGCGTTGTTTGATGTGATTTGAGGCTTCAACTAAGTTTGTATGGTGTTTTAGGACCTGTTGGTGTATTTGGTTGAGGTCCCCGAGGCCTCGGGTGAGTTTCAAATGGTTAACAGATCGAAATTTGGACTTAGAACAAAGCTGGAAACTTTCTGCCATCTGATGCAATCGCACATGCAGAATTTAGCTCGCAGGTGCGAGCTCACAGAAGCGAGCGTAGGAGCGCAGAAGTGGGAAAGGGAGAGTGGAGCAGTGGCCGCAGGTGCGAAGGAAAATTTCCGCATCTGCGCGACCGCAGTTGCGGACGAAGGATCGCAGGTGCGCTTGGGACCGCAAAAGCGAGTCCACAGAAGCAGACTCCTTGATCGCAAAAACGAAGGCGGTCGCAGAAGCGGGAGATATAGCGCAAAAGAGGAACCGCAGATGCGGTTAAAATTCCACAGAAGCGGAACCTCTGGGCAGTGTGCAAAAACAAAGGGTTCCGAGTTTTTGTCATTTTTGGACATTTCCAACACAGTTTTGGGCGTTTTGTCAGAGAGAATGCATGGGGAAACTTGAGATAAGTCATTTGTGATCATTGTTAGTCAATAATATTGGATTATCATTGAGTATTTCGACTAGATTATATGTTTTTGAGGTGAAATTAGAGGATTTAGGCCTAGGGATTTCAAAATAAGAATTGGAGATTTGGAGGTCGAGTTGATGTCGGGATTTAGTAATTTTGGTATGATTGGACTCGTGGTTGAATGGGCGTTCATATTTTGTAACTTTTGTCGGGTTCCGAGATGTCCAATTTTTGAGTTAAATTTAGGATTTTGTTGGAAAATTAGTATTTTCATATGGAATTAATTCCAATAATTTGTATTGACTGAATCGAAATTATTATGACTAGATACGAGGCTTTTGGAGGCCAATTCACGAGGCAAAGGCATAGCGAAGTAAAGAATTTCACGGTTTAAGGTAAGTGGCTTGTCTAACCTTGTGTGGGGGAAATTCCCCTTAGGATTGGTATTGATATAATAGTTATGATGTGTTAAAAATCGTGTACGTGAAGTGACGAGTGTGTACACGGAGTAAATGTAGAAAACTCTGATTTTAAATTGTGTAGATCTCTGTTACACATTAATTAAATTATTTTATCAGGTTATATTCATCATCATTGATCTATTTTTATATTTTAAATTTGCCTGACATTTTTCCTGCTAATTGCTTTACCTGTTTAGTTGAAACTTTGTTTCTTTTATTCCGTGCTCATTATTTGAAAGTTAAATTTCTTAATTGAATTATTATTAATATGAAGTATTTGACATTAAAAATTTGGTATTGAGGCAAGGTGTTAAATTTGTGAAATATTATTTTTGTTGAGTTATTCACTTCCGAATATTTTGTGAAATTTTGTATTCATTGTGATTGAGCCATGAGATTTTTATTGTGGAAATAATGTTGTTGTTGATTTATTTTGACAAGTTGAAATATTTGGGCACTTGAGGTGCAAATTGTGATATATTGTGATATTGATATGCATGTGGTGGTATATGGTCTGAGTGTTGAAACGCATGCAGTGAGATAAGGGTGGCTTGATACGCGTGGCTAGTAGGGGAACTACTGGAAGTCATGCGGTATGATAAGGGTGGCTAAAACACGGGATGCTATTTCGGAAAAATGTTTTCTTTAAAATTAAATGTGAAGCCTCCCGCGGTGATATAAAGATTTGAGATATTGTGAATTTATTTATAATTTGGGACTACGAGGCGGTACCTCAGGAGTGCCTTTGTTGATATTTTCTTATGGTTGCATTTGCCTTTGGTTATTTTGTATTTTTCTTAAAGTTGTAAATTTCTGTTTTCCTTCCACGAGGTATTATTTTCCCTTATTCTGTGTAGTTAAATTGTGACATACTACTTACTTGATTCATTCCTATTGTCATTTTATTATTATTATATCGTTAAACTTTTCACCCTGTCTTTTATTATTTCCAGTAGGGCCTGACCAGACCTCGTTACTACTCTACCGAGGTTAGGCTTGACACTTACTGGGTACCGCTGTGGTGTACTCACAGTACGCTTCTGCACATCTTTTTGTGCAGATCTAGGTACTTCCTATCAGACCAGGCATCAGTGAACTAGCCGTACGCGGAGACTTCTAGGTACATCTGCCAGCGTCTGCAGACCTCGGAGTCCCCATCTATCCTTATTATGTTACTTTCTTTATTCTCTTTAGAATCTGATGTATAGAGAATAAATTCTTAGAAACTTGGGACTTATTTCTATCGGGTTTTGGGAGTTGAAATTATTTGAATTGTAGTTTCATTTATTTCAGATTTCTATTAAGTTATTCCGCATTGATCGGCTTACCTAGTCTTAGATACTAGGTGCCATCACAACATCCTACGGAGGGAATTTGGGGTCGTGACAAGTTGGTATCAGATCTCTAGGTTCATAGGTGTTAGAGTCATAAGCAGGTTTAGTAGAGCCTCGCGGATCGGTACAGAGATGTCTGTACTTATCTTCGGGAGGTTATGGAACTGTTAGGAAAATGTTCACTTCTTTGATTCCTTATCGTGCGTATGACTTCAAAAATTCTAAACCATTGTCTATCCATTCTCTCACAGATGGCGAGGACACGCGCAACGGGATTCGACGATCAGACACCCACGCCCCCTGTTGGAGTCGCAAGAGGCCGGGGCTGGGGCAGAGGCCGAGCCAGAGGCTGAGGAAGACCACGTGGTGCAGCCAGGGCACCTGCACGAGCTGCTGCAGAGGAACCACCGGTAGCTCCAGTTGGAGAGCAGGCACTTGAGACGCCTATTGCTACTCCTGCACTTCAGGAGACTCTTGCCCAAGTTTTGAGCATGTTTGGAACTCTAGCTCAGGCAGGGTTAATTCCACTTGCTCATGCCACATCTCAGGCCGGGGGAGGAGCACAGACTCCCGCCACTCGTACCCCAGAGCCAGGAGCCGAGGTTGACCATGCCCCAGAGTTTATACCAGTGCATCTAGTTGTCCCAGTTCAGCCCGAGGCTAGGTCAGCAATTTCGGAGGGGGAGCAACTCAGGCTCGAGAGGTATAAGAAGTACCACCCTCCCACTTTTAGCGGTTTGGCTTCAGAGGATGCTCATGGTTTTCTTGAGGAATGTCACCGTATCCTCCGTACTATGGGTATTGTAGATTCTAGCGGGGTTTCTTTCACGGCATTCATGCTTAGAGGAGCGACCTACCAGTGGTGGAGAGCATACGAGTTGGATAGTCCGGCTGAGACAACTTCACTCACTTGGACTCAGTTTTCAAATATATTCTTAAGGGAGTATGTTCCTCAGAGTCTCAAAGGTGCATGGCGCGCGGAGTTTGAGCAGTTGCGCCAGGGTTCTATGACCGTGTCATAGTATGCAGTCCGATTCAGTGATTTGGCTAAGGATGCACCGGCCTTGGTTGCTACTATTCGAGAGCGGGTTCGTCGATTTATTGAGCGGCTCCACCCTAGTATCAAATTCAGTATAGCCCGAGAACTAAAGATGGACATCGCATACCAGCAGGTGGTGTCAATTTCTAGGAGATTTGAGGGTATACGGATCTGGGAGAGAGAAGAGAGGGAAGCTAAGAGACCTCGAGATTCTTGCACATATAACAATTCTCGTGTCCCAGCAGCAGCCCATCATGGTAGAGGATATGTGAGCCGTTCTATTCATTTAGCACTTCTAGCTTCCAGCGGTATTCCGGCTACTCCCATACCTCAGGTTCCGTATTATGCACCACTAGTGTCTATTGTACCTCATGCACAGGGTGCTTTCAGCGGTCAGTCCAGTTGATCAAGCCCGAGTTAGTCCCAGTAGCCACGTCCTCCGAGGGCTTAGTTTTTAGTATGGTGACACTCGTCATATAATGAGGGATTGTCCCAGATTTAGGAGGGGTGCACCTCCACAAATTTCTCAGGCCCCACCCATTCCACAAGGCCCTCAAGCTTCTCAATCCATGATTACTGCACCAATTGCTACTCTACCTGCACAACCAGCTAGAGGTGGAGGCCGGACAGGTAGAGGTCGCCCTAGAGGGGAGGCCAGGTCAGATATTATGCCCTTCCTGCTATGACGGAGGTAGTTGCATCCGATTATGTTATCACAGGTATTGTTCCGGTCTGTCATAGGGATGCATCAGTCTTATTTGATCCAGGATCCACTTATTCTTGTGTGTCATCTTATTTTGTCCCGTATTTGGGCATAATCCGTGATTCTTTGAGTTCTTCTGTTTATGTATCTATACCCGTGGGTAATTCTATTATTGTTGACCGCGTGTATCGGTCGTGTTTGATTGTTATCAGTGGTTTTGAGACCAGAGATGATTTATTATTGCTCAGTATGGTGGATTTTGATATTATTTTGGGCATGGACTGGTTGTCACCCTATCAAGTTATCCTTGATTGTTACGCCAAGACGGTGACGTTGGCTATGCCAGGTCTACCGCAGCTAGAGTGGAGAGGTACCTTGGATCATGTTCCTAGCAAGGTTGTTTAATTTCTTAAAGCTCAATGAATGGTTGAGAAGGGGTGTGATACGTATCTGGACTATGTGAGAGATGTTAGTGTTGATACTCCTAACGTGGCGTCAGTTCCTGTAGTAAGGGGTTTTCCTGATGTATTTCAAGCGGATCTTCCGGGTATGCCACCCGACAGGGATATTGACTTTGGTATTGATTTGTTACCGGGCACTCAGCCCATTTCTATTCCACCATATCGTATGGCCCCAGCAGAATTGAAGGAATTAAAAGAGCAGTTACAGAGGCTGCTTGATAAAGGCTTCATTCGGCCCAGTGTATCACCTTGGGGTGCTCATGTCTTATTTGTGAAGAAGAAGGATAGTTCTATGCGGATGTGTATTGATTACTGCCAGTTGAACAAGGTTACAGTAAAGAACAGGTATCCATTGCCACATATTGATGACCTATTTGATCAACTTCAGGGTGCCAGAGTGTTCTCTAAGATCGACTTGTGTTCAGGCTATCATTAGTTGAAGATTGGGGAGCCATATATCCCGAAGACTGCTTTTAGGACTCAGTATGGTCATTATGAGTTCCTTGTAATGTCATTTGGGCTAACCAACGCCCTAACAACATTTATACACTTAATGAATAATGTATTTCAGCCCTATCTTGATTCTTTCGTCATTGTGTTTATTGACGACATTCTGGTGTATTCTCGGAGTAGGGAAGATCATGAGCAGCACCTGAAGACTGTGCTTCAGACTTTGAGAGAAAAGAAGTTATATGCAAAATTTTCAAAGTATGAATTCTGGCTTGAGTCAGTGGGATTTTTGGCTCTTATAGTTCCGTGCGAGAAGATCAAGGTAGATCTGAAGAAGATTGAGGCAGTGCAGAGTTGGTCCAGATCATCCTCAGCTATGGAGATCCGGAGTTTCCTTGGTTTGGTAGGGTATTATCGCCGATTTGTAGAGGGCTTCTCTTGTATTGCTGCACCTATGACCAAATTGACCCAGAATGGTGCTCTGTTTAGGTGGATCAAGGAATGTGAGGAGAACTTTCTAAAGCTCAAGACAACTTTGACTACAACCCTAGTATTTGTATTACCTACAGGTTCAGGGTCTTATACTGTGTATTGTGATACGTCACGTATTGGTCTCGGCGCAGTGTTGATGCAAGACGGTAGGGTGATTGCCTATGCGTCCAGACAATTAAAGGTACATGAGAAGAATTATCCGATCCACGACCTTGAGTTAGCAGCTATTGTTCATGCCTTGAAGATTTGGCGACATTATTCGTACAGTGTCCATTGTGACGTCTACACCGATCACCGGAGCCTACAACATCTGTTTAAATAGAAGGATCTTAATTTGCGGCAGCGGAGATGGTTGGAGTTGCTTAAGGATTATGATATCACATTCTGTATCATCCCGGGAAGGCCAATGTAGTGGACGATGCCTTGAGTTGTAAGGCAGAGAGTTTGGGAAGCTTAGCATATTTACCGGTAACAGAGAGGCCTTTAGCCTTGGATGTTCAGGCCTTGGCCAACCGGTTTGTTAGATTGGATGTTTCCGAATCGAGCCGAGTTTTGGCTTGTGTGATTTCTCAGTATTCTCTGTATGATTGTATCAGGGAGCGTCAGTATAATGACCCCCATATGGTTGTCCTTAAGGAAACAGTTAAGCATGGTGATGCCAAAGAAGTTACTATTGGAGATGACAGTGTATTACAGATGCATGACAGGCTATGTGTGCCTAATGTCAATGGTTTGCATGAGTTGATTCTCCAGGAGGCTCACAGTTCACGGTACTCCATTCATCCAGGCACCGCAAAGATGTATCAGGATTTGAGGCAGCACTATTGGTGGAGGCGGATGGAGAAAGACATAGTGGAGTATGTCTCCGATGCCTAAATTGTCAACAGTTGAAATATGAGCATCAATGATCGGGTGGATTGCTTCAGAGGTTAGAGATTCCAGAATGGAAATGGGAGAGGATAACTATGGATTTCGTTGTTGGGCTCCCACAGACTCAGAGGAAGTTCGATGCAGTTTGGGTGATTGTGGATAGATTGACCAAGTCAACTCATTTCATTCCTATGGTTACTACTTACTCTTCAGAGTAGCTGGCTCGGGTTTACATTCGCGAGATTGTCAGGCTTCATGGCGTACCAGTATCTATCATCTCTGACCGGGGTACACAGTTTACATCATGGGTTTAGAGGGCCGTATAGAGAAAGTTGGGTACTCATGGGAGTTGAGTAGAACATTTCACCCTCAGACGGACGAGTAGTCTGAGCGCACTATTCAGATACTGGAGGATATGCATCGTGCGTGTGTGATAGATTTTGGGGGTGCTTGGGATCAGTTCTTACCACTTGCGGAGTTTTCTTACAACAACAGCTACCAGTCGAGCATTCAGATGGCTCCGTATGAGGCCTTGTATGGTAGGCGGTGCCGGTCTCCAGTGGGTTGGTTCGAACCGAGCGAGGCTAGACTATTGGGTACAGACCTGGTTCGGGATGCTTTGGAAAAAGGTTAAGTTAATTCAGGATCGACTCCATACAGCCCAATCTAGACAGAAGAGTTATACAGATCGGAAGGTTCGTGATGTTGCATTCATGGTTAATAAGCGGGTCCTGCTCCGGGTTTCGCCTATGAAGGGTGTTATAAGGTTCGGAAAGAGGAGCAGGTTGAGCCCGTGGTATATCAGACCTTTTGATATTCTTGAGAGAGTTGGAGAGGTGGCTTACAGACTTGCACTACCATCTAGTCTCTCTGCAGTTCATCCAGTGTTCCATGCTTCCATGCTCCAGAAGTATCACGGCGATCTGTCTCATGTGTTAGACTTCAGCTCAGTCCATTTGGACAAGAATCTATCTTATGTTGAGGAACCAGTGGCCATTTTGGACAGACAGGTTAGAAGGTTGAGATCAAAGAGCATTGCTTCAATGAAAGTACAGTGGAGGGGTCATCCGGTCGAGGAGGCGACTTGGGAGACCGAGCATGATATGCGCAGCTGTTATCCTCATCTTTTCACCCTCCAGGTATAATTCTAAACCCGTTCGATGATGAACGTTTGTTTAAGAGGGGGAGGATGTAACGAACCGGCCAGTCGTTTTGAGAGTTGTAGCCTCGTTCCCCCATTTACTGCTCATTTTGTACTTTATAGCTGTTATGTGACTTGTCGGTGTAGTCGGATTAGGTCCGGATAGATTTCGAATGAATTGAGATACTTAGTCTCAAGATTGAAAGCTTAAATTGAAATGGTTGACCGGATATTGACTTATGTGTAAACGACCCCGGAATAGAGTTTTGATAATTCCAATAGCTCTGTATGGTGATTTTGGACTTAGGAGTGTGTCCGAAAAATTATTTGGAAGTCCGTAGTTAAATTAGGCTTGAAATGACTAAAATAGAAATTTAAGTTTGGAAGTTTGATCGGGGAGTTGACTTTTTGATATCAGGGTCAGAATCCGATTCTGGAAATTTGAATAGGTCCGATATATTATTTATGACTTGTGTGCAAATTTTGAGGTCAATCGGACTTGATTTGATTGGTTTCAGCATCGAATGTAGAAGTTAGAATTTTTTAGTTTCATTAGGCTTGAATTGAGGTATGATTCGTATTTTTAGCGTTGTTTGATGTGATTTGAGGCTTCAACTAAGTTTGTATGGTGTTTTAGGATTTGCTGGTGTATTTGGTTGAGGTCCTCGGGGCCTCGACTGAGTTTCGAATGGTTAACGAATCGAAATTTGGACTTAGAACAAAGCTGGAAACTTTCTGCCATCTGATGCAATCGCACCTGCGGAATTTAGCTAGCAGGTGCGAGCTCGCAGAAGCGAGCGTGGGAGCGCAAAAGCGGGAAAGGGAGAGTGGAGCAGTGGCTGCAGGCGCGTAGGAAACTTTTCGCATCTGCGTGACCGCAGATGCGGACGAAGGATCGCAGGTGTGCTTGGGACCGTAGAAGCGGACGCTTCATCGCAGAAGCGGACTCCTTGTCCGCAGAAGCGAATGCAGTCATAGAAGTGGGATATTTACCCCAAAAGCTGAACTGCAGATGCGGTTAAAATTCCGTAGAAGCGGAACCTCTGGGCAGTGTACAAAAATAGAGGGTTCCGAGTTTTTGTCATTTTTGGACATTTCCAACACAGATTTGGGCGATGTTTCAGAGAGAATTCACGGAAAAACTTGAGATAAGTCACTTGTGATAATTGTTAGTAAATAATATTGGATTATCATTGAGTATTTCAACTAGATTACATATTTTTGAGGTAAAATTAGAGGATTTGGGCCTAGGGATTTCAAAATAAGAATTTGTGATTTGGAGGTCGAGTTGATGTCGTAATTTAGTAATTTTGGTATGGTTGGACTCGTGGTTGAATGTGCGTTCATATTTTGTAACTTTTATCAGGTTCCGAGACGTGCGATTTATGCGTTAAATTTTAGATTTTGTTGGAAAATTAGTATTTTCATATGAAATTAATTCCAATAATTTGTATTGACTGAATCGACATTATTTTGACTAGATACGAGGCTTTCGGAGGCTAATTCACGAGGCAAAGGTATAGCGGAATAAAGAATTTCACGGTTCAAGGTAAGTGACTTGTCTAACTATGTGTGGGAGAAATTCCCCTAAGGATTGGTATTGATATAATAATTGTGATGTGTTGAAAGTCGTGTACGCGAGGTGAGGAGTGTGTACACGAGCTAAATATGAAAAAATTTGGTTTTAAATTGTGTAGATCTCTGTTACACATTAATTAAATTATTTTATCCGGTTATATTCATCATCATTGATCTATTTTTATATTTTAAATTTGCCTGACATTTTTCCTGCTAATTGCTTTACTTGTTTAGTTGAAACTTTATTTCTTTTATTCTGTGCTCATTATTTGAAAGTTGAATTTCTTAATTGAATTATTATTAATATGAAGTACTTGACATTAAAAATCTGGTATTGAGGCAAGGTGTTAAATTTGTGAAATATTATTTTTGTTGAGTTATTCACTTCCGAATATTTTGTGTGATTTTGTATTCATTGTGATTGAGCCGTGAGCTCTTTATTCTGGAAATAATATTGTTGTTGATTTATTTTGGCAAGTTGAAATATTTGAGCAATTGAGGTGCAAATTGTGATATATTATAATATTGATATGCATGCGGTGGTATAAGGTCTGGGTGTTGAAACGCATGCGGTGAGATAAGGGTGGCTTGATACGCGCGGCTAGTAGGGAAACTACTAGAAGTCATGCGGCATGATAAGGGTGGCTAAAACGTGGGATGCTATTTCAGAAAAAAATATTTTCTTTAAAATTAAATGTGAAGGCTCCCGTGGTGATCTAAGGAAATGAGATATTGTGAATTTATTTATGATTTGGGACTACGAGGCGGTACCTCGGTACCGCTATGATGTACTCATCTTACGCTTTTGCACATCTTTTTGTGCAGATCCAGGTACTTCCTATCAGGCCAGGCATCAGTGAACTATCCATAGGCGGAGACTTCAAGGTACATTTGCCTGCGTCCGCATACCTCGGAGTCCCCTTCTATCCTTATTATGTTGCTTTCTATATTCTCTTTAGACTCTAATGTATAGAAAATAAATTCTTAGAAACTTGTGACTTATTTCTACCGGGTTTTGGGAGTTGAAATTATTTGAATTGCAGTTTCATTTATTTCAGATTTCTATTATGTTATTCCGCATTGATAGGCTTACCTAGTCTTAGAGACTAGGTGCCATCACGACATTCTACGAAGGAAATTTGGGCTCGTGACAATACTGGGCCACCATTTCCTCGACATCAGCGGAGGTTGCATCCAATTTGGACCTCAGTGTAGCATATTCTTGTCCGAGAGCATCCCGTTCCGTGACGGCGGGGCTCAGTTGTGCCCGGAGATCATCATTCAACTGAGACCACTTATAGGCTTTGTCCTTTGCCACCCGGAGTTGGTTTTTGATCGATGCCAGCTCTGCTTTCGCAGCTTCCTTCTCCGATCTGAGCAGGTCCATCTTGCCCTTCCATACTTCGGTTGTGGCCTTGACCTCATCCATCTCAGCCCGAAGCTGGTCGATTAGGTCTATATTCTGTTGGACCTGTGAAGTTGTGTTGTTAGTCACCACGTCTAGCTGCTCGTTGTTAGCCTCAAAGATCTTTACCTTCTCAAACAGGTCAGCGTGTTCCCACTTCAGGGTCGAGGCCTCCTTCTGAGCTTTTTCCAGCTCGGCCTGGAGAATTGGGAGGTCTTTGAGGGCCTCGTCCTGCTGCTCACTAAGAGCCTTGTATATGTCCTTCTTACGGACTTGTTATTTGAGTTCTAACTCGAGCTCGCTAATCTCCAACCGTTACGGGAGGAAGCTTTCATGGTGAAGCACTGAAGCCTGAAAAACAATGAAGTCAGTAGAAGACATCAAAAAGCAAAGTGAGATTCACAAAGGGGTACAAAGGGATGATGCCTTAGCCGATTTAGCGCCTCTTGCGCCTCGTTGAAGAGGCTCGACCTGCCCACCTTGTTCATCTTTGCCTGGTCCTCCTCGGTCACCAGGCATCGGAGGTAGCTGGCTATGCCCACCAGAGCAGACAGGACCCGGGCATCCTCTGGGATTGTAAAAATGACCGTTCTCTTGCGCTCAAGGTCCACACTCAGAACAGGGAATTGCTTCACTGTTCACACTCAGGCACCTATAGGTGGTCGAGCCCGAAAAAATACTCCAGTGCGGCCATATCCATGCCGTCGAAGAATGTGTTAAGGGCATCGTCTGAGCCCTGCACCACCTCACTTGACTTCTCTTTGCCCACTTGGGCCTCTCTGAGCATGGACTCGGTATAGGAGGGTGTCTCCAAGATGTTAGTAACATCGGGTGCCTCCTTCGGGGAAGAAGCGACTTCCTGGGGGGCCACAACCTGCATCTCTCCCTCTGCTCACGAGTTAGAGGGAGATCGACCTCATGGTCCTCTTTCTCGATCATCGCCTACTCCCTCTCATTAAGGGTCTTCCCGTGAGCTACAAAAAGGTCATCATCTTCGGGCTCGTCCCTAAGCCGGTAAAAAGAATTAAGATCCAGTACCCTAGACTTGGTGCTCTTTTTGGGCTTCCAGACCGGGATAGTCACTTTTTTCTTCTTCGCCTCGGCGTCCGGGGAACTCGTGGATCTTATTTTCTTCTTCTTCTTATCCTCCTTCGTGGCAACCTCGAGCTGCCCCGAAATAGAGGGCTCGACAAAAAAGGACGGATCCTCATCCTCGTCCAACGACCTGAGTTCGGTGGTAGTTGGCAAACCTGTGAGAAAGGATAAAGAGTTAGCACATCATAAGCTAAAAACGTGGAAGTGATTACTCAAGAAAGAACGTCACCATAGGATCGGGCCTCCCATTAACCCTTCGAGAGCTTGAGCCATGCACGCTCGGAGTAGGACATCTGCCTGTAGATCCCCTCGATCCACTCCTTGAATCTGGAAAATGCATTAGGAACTTGGGCAACAACTACACGACCACACATGCAGGCAATGAGAGAAAGAATAAAAAGAAATGAATACTCAAGAAAGACAATACTTACGAGATGCATTCCACTCCTCAGGGAACGATATGAATTCGAGAGGGATCAGGCCTTCGGTTATCATCTGAACGAACCTCCCCTGCCACCCTCGGTCTCGGTCCTCGTCGATGCTTGAGAAAGGAGCCTTGCTTGCTCGGCGATCGATCTTGATCAGTCCCCTTCGGAAGATTCAGATGCTGTATAGGCGGAGTAGATGGTCGAAGGTGAACCGAGGGGCTTCAATATTATTCACGAAATAGCGTAAGAGGATCACGATCCTCTATAAGGATGGGTGGATTTGCCCAAGGCACATCTCGTACCTTTTGTAGAAAGTAAGGACTATGGGGTCCACCGGGGCGAGCATGAAGGATTAAGTGTAAATACTCAAATACTCCTTCACGTGAATAGTGATATAGTCATTGGGCCCGGGGAGGACCACGTCCTTACCCTCCCATTTACGGTCTGCTTGGACTATGGGTAGGGTTTCTTCAGTGACAAAGCATATGTATCTCCATGCTCTCAGAAGTCAGAACGACGCGACTGATAGGCCGTTTCAATCTACCCGTCATCTCAATTGTAACATACGAAGGAAGGAACCAGGGTTCATCTATCGTTTCCCTTCGTTTCAGCAAACCTACTCTCCGAAAAATGAGGGGACTATCTGTATACGGGTAAAATCGGTGATAATGCATACCTCGATTTCCCGGTGAAGAAAATGGAAGAAGAGCATACGAGATTGGAATCGAGACTGGAAGCCCTTCGTATCGAGATCCATAAAAGGTGAACGGTGTGTTCATCATCAGACATGATAAAGCGACGCTCCCCGGACCCAGAATGAGTTCTAAGACCTCAGAAAATACGATAAACGGTTACACATGACGGATAGAGAGCCGTGATATGCGTACCTAATCGGATATCACATCATAGATCTCGCTCGATAGCGGTTACGGATCGGTAATTAACAAAAAAGGATGATTTTTACCCTTTTTTAGACTTATACTAAGGATGAAACTCCCCTACTATATAAAGGGAAGTTTTTCTTTTATAACACACATTGTAACATGCAAATCAAAGCAATTCAAGTTTATTTCTCTGCTTTCTAGCCACTTCTAAAGTTCTTATATAATTGTTCTGTTTTTCATTTACAACTGGGCTCGAGCCAAGGGTCCAATCGAGGACGAGGTTACTCTTCAACCTAGGTTCGGGCTAGGCAATAACATTACAACTGGTTTGATCGTTTATTTTGTCTTTAACTCGTTTATCTAATATTCTTGATTACTTGTATTGAATCAAACCACATATCCTTAAAACTGCGTACAAATTTAATTGTTATCCAATTTAAGGTAAACAATCCTCTCTTTACAGTTTGAGTAACCAAGACAAAAGATAAACATTATGCTCATTGTTAATCTATCCATAATATCATGTACAAAATATATTCTTGTACCTTCTAATTCCGAAGTTTGAAACTTGTCCTTTGTCAAATAGGTACATTTCTCTAGCTTGAGCTGGTAGGTCCCGATTATTCCAGAACCAAATCTCATTATTTCTATCTGCTCCTTCATTAGCTAGGGCACTGCCACTTTATTTCTATCTGCAAAATTGCATATATATGGACGTATCCACACCCTTAAATATATTTCAAGAAGTACTATTTCTCCATCTTCCAAGTTAGTAACTTAGTATCATCATGCAAGTATGTGTTAAAACACGAAGCATAGCTACATATATAAATATGCATTTGCACTGATTGTACAGATTTTCTTTATGCTTAGCGCTAAACTTTCACGCTCTCTTTACAATCACTAATACTACACAATTTGACTAGAAAAGCAGAAAAAGAATTAATGTAATGAAACCGACGCATTGTCTAACATTTCTGCAGTGAATTTTGATTAATTGAAGTGGTCTTTGGCAGCACTAACTGAGTTGTACTTTGTTTGGGTGTAAATTAGTGGTGGCAAAATGGATAAAAAATAATTATCCATCTATATTATCTACTAAATAATGGGTCGAATAATGAACTTTTTAAAAATGAATCAATATGGATAAGAATCATATTATCTACTTACAAAATGGATAACCAATGGATATAACTTTTACATTTGCAAAGACTCAAATTGGGGGTTCCTCAAGTTTGGAAGACTAAGAATTCTTCCAAAACTGATCATATTCAAGAAGTCATGACTAACCGATTTTATCCGCCCGTTATCACATTTTCTATCCGTATTAAATATGGGTCGGATCGGATATTTTATCGACTTTTGTGTTATCTATTTTCGGCCCGCTCATATCTGACCCCACCCACCCATTTTCCACCCCTAGTGTAAACTAGTCTCACATTAATGATTGAAAGAATTTTAAAATTAAAAACTATATATATAGTGTAGTGATACTCAGCCCAAAATAAACATTTTACACCATGTTATCAAGAATTTGGCTGTGGTGGCTGCTGCTGTGCTTGTAAAGTTTGTTCCCGTTTTCAAAAACTTTGGGAATACATACCAAACGGACAATGGCGAAGCTAGAAAAGTTTTCAAGGGTATTCAAATTTGAAAGAAGTGAAAAATAATTCCCGATAAAAGGGTATTCAATATGTGTTATATACCTCTAAAACGTAATATTTTATCTATATACACAATATAATTTTTCGACGAAGGGTGGTCAACTGACCACTCTTGTGACCATGTGGCTTCGCTACTGCAAACGGAGTCTCCAGATGTTCTGATTACTTTGTGGCATTATCACCTGTTCTCCCCTTGTTGCTATTTGTTGCTTCTATTTTTCATTTCCTAGCGTTATATTATTATTCTTTCTCTATTTAGCCTTATATTCGTTCCTCTGTTAGCTTTAAATTAATACTTGCACATGTTATTATGTCTAGTAGGTATCTTGACTGTACCTCATCACTACTCCACCGAGGTTAGTCTTCATACTTACTAGGCAGGGGTGGATGCACGTTCGACAAAGCGGTGTCGTGCGACACCGCTTCGTCGAAATGTTTTACTAAATATATGTATTAGTACTGTGTGAAAACAAACAAGTAGAAAACAATGACACCACTCAACACAAATTGTCTTTTGGCACATTGGTTATGCACCATGCTCTAAGAGGTCAAAGGTTCAAATCTTACATAGCACGTATTTTTGGAAAATATTTGAGAAAGCCTTTACTAAGGTTATTTCTTATCTAGAAGTATGATAATTAAAATTATTCATTCTCGTTCTTTTATAAATTTCGAAACTGCTTATAAACATTTCTGCGTACTCCCCTGTTACTAGGTACCGTTGGAATATACTTATGCTACGCTTCTGCACATCTTTTGTGTAGATCCATGTGCTTCGAAGCATGCTGATCGTTAGATAGCTGATTGTGAGTTGCTGCAGATACTTGAAGGTATACCTGCCATAGCGATCGTAAGCCTCAGAGTCACCTTCTGTTGTCTTTCATTTCCACTATTTATTTCCATTCCAGAACAGTATTATATTTATAGATTTTTAGCGAACTCAGTAGAGCTTATGACTTCGTACTACCGGTTCTGAGATATTGTATACCTATTGATGGTTGTTGGCTATGTATGGCATTTTCCGTTACAGAGATTTTGTCCTTCTTCTTCTTCTTCTTCTTCTTCTTCTTCTTCTTCCTTCTCCTTCCTAGAGTATCAGTGTGCTATAAAAACTTCATAGAATCTCACAATCCGAGAGCTACAACAACAAAATTGAAGCACCAAGATAACAAGCACAGAGAATTCAAAATTAAAGGTGTAATGACCTAACCGTTTATTTTAATTTTTAGAACTCTGTTCCCCTAAATAAAACTTTTCGTATGTACTTTTAATGATTTATGACTTGCGGGGATAGTTGGTTCGGGATTTGGAAGTGTTTGGATTGAAATCGGAACACTTGGTTCCTTAAGTTGTCTTTAAAAGGCCAAGTTTGATTTTGGTCAATATTTTGAGAAAATAACCCCGGAATAGAATTTTGACGATTCCAACAGCTCCATATGGTGATTTTAGCTTAGGAGCATGTTCGAAATTTTATTTAGAAGTCCGTAGCTAAATTAGACTTGAAATGGCTAAAATAGGAATTTAAGTTTGAAAGTTTGACCGGGGAGTTGACTTTTTGATATCGGAGTGGGAATCCAGTTCCGAAAATTTTTATAGCTCCGTTATATCATTTATGACTTGTGTACAAAATTTGAGGTCAATCGGACTTGATTTGGTAGGTTTCGGCATCGAATGTCGAAGTTGGAAATTCTAAGTTTTATTAAGCTTGAATTGGAGCATGATTCGTGATTTTAGCGTCGTTTTATGTGATTTGAGGTTTCAAATAAGTTCGTATGATGTTTAAGACTTGTTGGTATATTTAGTTTGAGGTCCTGAGGGCCTCAAGTGAGTTGCGGATGATTAACGGATCAAAAATTAAACTTAAAAAGTTGCTGCAATGTTTCTCTCATGCTGGATATTTTGGGCTGTGATCGAGCTCAAGATCGAGCCCAGATATCGAGCCGAAGGTTGAAGCCAGAAACGAGGCTCAGCCTCGATGCCATGATCGAGGCCCTGATCGAAGGCCCAGGCTCGATGCCATGATCGAGGCCCTGATCGAAGGCCCAG
>AWOL01S0021055.1:0-18873 GCA_000715115.1 Nicotiana otophora
AAATAGCCGAGAGAACTGCTCCCATGTAAGTGCAGGCGATCCAACTGGTCTGGTTAATGTATTATCTCTCCACCATCTCTTGGCGGAACCCGTCATATGAAATACAGCAAAATCAACCCCATTTGTCTCAACTATACCCATGTTCCGCAGCACCTCATGGCAGCGTTCAAGATAATCATGTGGGTCCTCAGAAGGTGTACCACTGAAGTGAAATAGAAAGAGCTTAGTAAACTTATCCAGTCTCAATAAGGCCTCAAAAGACATGGCGGGTCTACCACCGATCTGTGCCGCAACAACTGGCTGAACTACCCCAACTGGCGGGGCTGCTGGAGCCTGATTCTGGGGAGCTATCTACTCCGGAGCGGGAGTAGTAAGAGTTTGTGCTCCTCCCCCAGCCCGTGAGATGGCTGGTGCCACTGAAAATGTACCATTCTGGGCCACGCCCTCCATAAGACTTACCAAACGGACTAAAGCATCTTGAAGTACTGGAGTGGCTATGAATTCTTCCAGGACCTGAACTGGTCCAACTGGTACATTCTGAACTGGAACCTCCTCCTGAAGATCCACCTGAGGTTCTTCAACAGGTGCAGCTGCTCAAGCTCTGGACTGAGCTCTACCTCGGCCTCTGCCTCGGCCTCTAGCATGACCTCGACCTCGACCTCTACCCCCGTCCGTAGTTGCCACCGGGGGTTCGGGTCCCTGTCCATCGGTAGAGGTATTATGTGTTCTCACCATCTGCGAGAGAATAAGAGTAGAATGGTTCAATCATCGATGATAGAATAAATTCGCACGACAGAATAAGAAAGAAGTTATATTGTTCCTAAACTTCATAGCCTCTGAGAGATAAGTACAGGCGTCTCCGTACCGATCCTTCAGACTCTACTAATCTTGCTCGTGAATCGTGAGACCTATGTAACCTAGTGCTCTGATACCAACTGTCACGGCCCGAAATACCCACCTTCGGACCGTGATGTCGCCTAACATTTCACTTGCTAGGCAAGCCAACATTAGAATAATATTATATAATTTTTAAAATAATTTTTAAAATTATTAACAACAAAGAACAATTGCGGGAGTAAAGTCTAAAATATAGTGAATAATCCATAAAAACAACGGTGTCTAAATACCATCCTAGAATTGGTATCACAAGTGCACGTGCTTCTAGAATAAATACAATTAAAGGTCTGAATAAAATAAAGCTGTCTGGAAATAAACACACAGCTAAAGAAAAATAGACGGGGACTTCAGAACTACGGACGCCATGCTGTTATACCTCAAGTCTCCTCCGAGTAGCTGAAATCCGAGCAAGTCTATGGCACGCCGCTGGGACCAACATCGAAATCTGCACAAGAAGTGCAGAGTGTAGTATCAGTACAACCGACCCCATGTACTGGTAAGTGCTGAGCCTAACCTCGACGAAGTAGTGACGAGGCTAAGACGGTTCACTTATATTAACCTGTACGCAATATTAATAACAACAACAAATAATAGAAATAAATCAGGTAACTCATTTATAATAATTGAAGCCAACTCAGCAGTCATAATCCATTATTATTTCAACCAATTCTGTTGCAGCATGCAATCCGCTCTCCCAATATATTCCTTTTAATCAAGTCTGTCATATATTTATTTCAATCAAGTATATATATTGACTTTTAAATAAGTCTGTTGCGGCGTGCAATCCGTTTCCCCAATATTGACTTTTAAATAAGTCTATTCGGCGTGCAATTCGATCCCCCAACATTGACTTTTAAATAAGTGTATTGCGGCGTGCAATCCGATCCCCCAATATAGATATATTTACTTTTATTTCCGTTGCGGTGTGCAACCCGTTCCCCCAATATATATAACTTTAAACAGCTCATAATGTAAATAACAATTACTCCAATAAATACCACGTCCAATGAGAAACTATTAAGCATCAAGGCACACAATAATTATAATTTATTTATGAACAAACAATGGCAATAATAATTTATTTTGGAAATCGGGGAGAAAATAGATAGTTTAATATTTAATATGCTAAATGTCAAGTAGCAATTAGTGCACATAATTCAAATAAGCATGTAGCAATTATTACAGGAATTTAAGAATTAATATTTGGCAAAAAATATGAGAGAAATAATTATTATAACAATTAATTCATGTATTAAAACATATTTAGGATTTTCAAATAATTATGCAAATAATTAATTTGACGACGTATAGGCACTCGTCACCTCGCCTATACGTCGTTCACATGCAATTCACATAATAATTAATTTAAGGGTTCTATTCCCTTAAGTCAAGGTTAACCACGACACTTACCTCGCTTTGCAAATTTCAATCAATTATTCAACCATAACTTTTCCTTTTAATTTGTCTCCGAAAACTTCAAATCTATTCACAAACAATTCGATATATTCAATACTAATCATAGGAATTAATTCCATTTGAATTTACTAATTTCTCGGATACAAATCCGAAATTTATTAAAATATTTGACAGTGGGACCCAAGTCTCAAATCCCAGAAAAACTCATGAAATCCAAACACCAGTTCCGATACAAGTTCAACCATACAACAATTGTCCAATTCCAATATCAAATGGACCTTCAAATCCTAACTTTTCATTTTTGAAAGATTTTATAAAAATTCCAATTTCTTTCATCTAAATCCGAAATAAATGATGAATATAGACATGGATTTGTGAAATATAATCACTTTTGGTTAAAGAACATTTACCCAATTCAAAGTCGTGAAAATTCCCCTTGAAATCGCCCAAATCCGAGACTTGAAACTCAAAAATGAGTAAAAATGGCGACTTCCGAATTTATGGGCTCTGCCCAGTCATTTTCGCATTTGCGGATAAAAGTTCCGCATTTGCGGACTCCTATTTGCGATACAAAACTCGCATTTGCGATGCCAGGCTGCCAGGTGAAGTTTCGCATCTGCGGACACTCCTGTCGCACCTGCGACATCCGCTTCTGCGCAAAATGGCCGCACATGCGAAGACCCTAGGCCAGCCCAGTCCCGCATCTGCGTGATTTGGTGCGCATCTGCAGACACGCTTCTGCGATCGAAGCCTGGACACGCCTGGGTGCATCTGCGATGGAAGGCTCGCTTCTGCGAGCTCGCACCTGCGGGCAAAAATCCGCAGGTGCGATTACAACAGAAGAAAAAATTCAGATTTTGCTTAAGTCCAATTTTTGATCCGATTTCAATCCGTATCACTCTCGGGGTATACAAACAAGTCCAATAACATAATACATACTTACTCGGGGTCTGGTATAACGTCAAACAATGCTGAAATTACAATGCACACCCCGATTCAAACTTTGAGTTTTAAACTTTTCAATTTGCAAATCGCGTGCCAAAACATATTAAATGAATTCGGAATGACTTCAAATTTGGCACACAAGTCATAAATGACATCACGGAGCTGTTCAAATTTCCAGAATCGGATTCCGGTTCCGATATCAAAAAGTCAAACCCGTGGTCAAACTTGAAAATCTTTAGCCTTTAAATTGCTAGTTCCGTTAAATGGTCATAAGTTGAGCTAGGAACCTCCAAATTAAATTCTGGGCATATGCCCAAGTCCCAAATCACGATACAGAGCTACCGGATATGTCAAAATACTGATCTAGGTCCATTTACTAAAAATGTTGACCAAAGTCAACTCAGTTGAGTTTTAAAGCTCTATTTCACATTTTAATCCATTTTCACATGAAAACTTTCCGAAAAATATTACGGACTGCACACACAAGTCGAGGAATGATAAATGGTGATTTTTGAGATCTTAGAACATAGAATTACTTATTAAATTAAAAGATGACATTTTGGGTCATCACAATTTTATATCAAATAACGTTCACAAAATATGTTCAAATCATCAAATATGAGAATGAATCTAGGACATATCTACTATATCCCTAACAATCGCTCACTTGCACTAGAGCCAATCGCTCTTGTACTTCATTCCCATTTTCCACTTGTGCTTGTCAAATTCCTTTGCGCCAAGAGCTTTAGTGAATGGGTCTGCAACATTTTCCTTTCCATCAACCTTTTGAATCTCGACGTCTCCACGTTCAATGATCTCTCTTATCAAGTGATACCTTCGCAGAACGTATTTGGATTTTTGGTATGATCTTGGTTCTTTTGCTTGAGTAATGGCTCCAGTGTTGTCACACAACAACGGAACTGCACCTTCTATTGAAGGAACCACACCAAGTTCAGTTAAGAACTTTTTCCTCCATACACCTTCCTTAGCAGCTTCACTAGCTGCTATATATTCTTCTTCAGTTACTAAATCAGCTACTGTAGCTTGTTTGGAACTTTTTCAACTCACTGCACCACCATTTAAGGTGAATACGTAACCAGAAATAGATTTGCTATCATCTTTGTCTGAAAAGAAACTTGCATCAGTATAACCTTCAAGTTTCAACTCAGAATCTCCATAGATGAGGAATTGACCTTTAGTCCTTCTTAAGTACTTAAGAATGGTCTTCACCACCTTCCAATGTTCCTCACCAGGATTTGCCTGATATCGGCTAGTCACTCCAAGTGCATAAGCCACATCAGGACGTGTACATGTCATGGTATACATGATAGCTCCCACTGCACTAGCGTATGGGATCCTACTCATGCGTTCTCTCTCTTCAGGTGTTTTATGACAATCCTCCCTACTGAGAGTAATTCCTGTGCCTATCGATAGATAGCCTCTTTTGGAATTATCCATATTATACCTTTTTAGAATGGTATCAATGTACAAAGACTGGGAAAGTCCAAGCAGCTTCTTCGATCTATCTCTATAGATCTTTATTCCTAATATATAAGCTGCTTCTTCCAAGTCTTTCATGGAGAACTGTTCAGATAGCCAAATCTTGGTACTTTGCAATGCCGGTATGTCATTCCATATGAGCAATATATCATCAACATACAAAACTAAGAATATAATTGTGCTCCTACTAACCTTTTTGTACTCACAAGGTTCTTCTTCGCATCTAACAAAATTGAACTTTTCAATTGTCTTGTTAAAGCGAATATTCCAACTTCGAGAAGCTTGCTTTAGCCCATAAATGGATCTTTGTATCTTGAAAACTTTATTATGATCAGACGAAGATGTGAAACCTTCAGGTTGTGTCATGTACACATCCTCTTCTAGCTCACCATTAAGGAAAGCTGTTTTCACATCCATTTTCCATATTTCATAATCATAGTATGCTGCTATAACAAGCAAAATCCGAATTGATTTGAGCATTGCCACGGGAGAGAAAGTCTCTTCATAGTCGTCTCCTTCTTTCTGATGATATCCCTTAGTAACAAGACGGGCTTGTTAGGTCTCCACCTTTCTGTCTGCTCCAATCTTTTTATTAAAAACCCATTTACAACCTATAGGTTTTTATGTCCTTTGAAAGTTCAACTAAAGTCCATACTTTATTTTCCTTCATGGATTCCATTTCGAATTCCACGGCCTGTTGCCATTTCTCATAATCAGAACTTTGTATAGCCTCTTCATAGGTCTTAGGGTCATCATCATTATGATTAACCTCATTTGATACATCATTTTGTACCATTAGATGTAATCTAGTTGGTACATGACGTTCTCGTGTAGACCTTCTAAGAGGTGCTTGTACAACATGTTCACCTTGTGTTGGATTTGGTTGTTGTGTAATTTGTTTTGGAACTGGTTCATTAACTTGTTCTTGAACTACATTTAGTTCTTGAACTTCAACCGTTCAAGATGGAAACTTCCTTGTCAACTTCAAAACATCCCATAAAGGTTCTTCAACTTGTGTCTCATGATCTTGCTTTTATGTTGATTCGTTAATTTCTTGAACTTTATCAAGTTCTATTTCTCCACTATAATTTCCTTCCTAAAGAAATTCCCTTTTCAAAAAGGTTGCTCCTCTAGCCACAAACACTTTATGGTCAGAAGGGAGATAGAAATAATATCTCATTGTTTCTTTGGGATACCCAATGAACCTACATTTATCAGATCTTGAGTCAAGTTTATCAGACTGCAGTCTCTTAACATAAGCTAGACAACCCCAAACTTTAATGTGTTTAAGGTTAGGCTTGCGTCCTTTCCATATCTCATATGGTGTTGTAGATACTGACTTAGTGGGAACTTTATTAAGTAAGTATGTTGCTACTTCTAAAGCATATCCCCATAAATTTATTAGAAGATCATTGAACCCCATCATAGATCTCACCATATCTAATAAAGTTCGATTTCTTCTTTCTTACACACCATTGTGTTGTGGTGTTCCTCGAGGTGTCGACTGGGAGAGAATCCCATTCTCTTTGAGATACCTAGTAAAATCTTCACTAAGATATTCTCCACCTCTATCAGACCTTAGTACTTTGATACTTTTACCAGTCTGTTTCTCAACTTCACTACGGAACCTTTTGAACATTTCAAAAGATTCAAATTTATGTTTCATAAGATACACAAATCCATATCTTGACATATCATCAGTGAAGGTGATGAAGTAAGAATATCCACCTCTAGCTTGAATTTTCATGGGCCCACAAACATCTGTATGAATTAGTCCCAATAATTCAGTTGCACTTTCTCCATCAGTAAAGGTGATGAAGTAAGAATATCCACCTCTAGCTTGAATTTTTATGGGCCCACAAACATCTGTATGAATTAGTCCCAATAATTCAGATGCACTTTCTCCACTTTCAGTAAATGGAGATTTGGTCATTTTTTCTTTGAGATAAGATTCACAAGTTGGATATGATTCAAAATCATACTTATCAAGGTACCCTTCCTTGTATAACTTATTAATTTTTTCTTTCCAGTATGACCAAGCCTACAATACCAAAGGTATGTATGATTTACATGATCATCTCGTTTTCTCTTAAGACTTGAAACATGCATAATCGAATTAGCATTCACATTAGGTAAGACATAAACATCATGTTGAAGATAGCCATTCACATATAAATTATCACCATAATAAATGGAGCAAATACCATTGCCTATGTTAATGTGAAACCCACGCTTGTCCAACATAGAAGCTGAAATTGTGTTCGAAATAAATTTAGGAACATAATAACAATCATCTAGCATAAGTACTTTACCCAAAGGCATTATTAAAGAAATTGATCCTACAGCTATGGCTGCAACTTTTGCACCATTTCTAACTTGTAGATTAACTTCTCCTTTCTTTAGTCTCATACTTATCTTGAATCCTTGCAACATATTGCAAATGTTATAACCACTGCCAGCATCTAATACCCACAATGAAGAATTAGTAGTAGCTAAAAAAAACATTGAAAATATTTTTCATTAATATCTCACTTTGTTTCTTGTCCTTTAGAGTTGCAAGATACTCCTTGCAGTTTCTCTTCCAATGCTCTTTCTTCTTATAATGAAAACATTTAGCATCATATACTGACTGCAAGATCAAATTTTCAAGCTCATCGATCACATCAATGAGCTTTTCATGCATGAGAACAATTCTCAAACTTCTATACCAGTCATCAAAGTTTGGTCCTACCAACTTGTTGGTCTCAAGTATTTCACGCAGTGATATAACAGACATATTGAGAAATCTAAAATATAGAAAAAAAAAAAGAAATAATATAAGAACATATTTACATATATCATAAAGACATAGAATTTTATCTAAATAATATTTCCAATAATTATTTTAAACTACTTACCCTCATTATAGTTTAAGAAATCTTTATTTCTGTTAGTGAAATAAAGGAATCCTTTAACAATATATATGAGCCCCTTGGAAGTCACGTCGTTTCTCACATATATTTTAAAGGTAGGTACTCTTACCAATTGCATCCCCATATAATTTTCTTAAATAGCTCTATGTCAAATAGTCCCCTGGTAGTCAGGTCGATCCTATTGGCATAGTTGAGTTCAACCATCATGATAGCAAAGAACTTGTTAAATTTTATACTCCCCGGGTAGTCCAGGCGTCTAGTGTAAAATTAAATAATTCTTTCAATCCATGCATCTAATACAATAAATAATTTTAACATATTCTTGAACTATAAGTCTCCTGGTAGTCAGGCCGCTCCTTATAAATAAGGAATAGATAAAATTATTTATTCTGATGGATAGCTTTACAGTAAAATATCTTATATTTCATTATTTAAGAACTCAAATTTTAGTAAGAGGGAATTGTTACTAAAACAACTTTTAATAACATGAAGATCAAATCTTTTATAACATGTGAATTTAGTTCAAGTTGTCTACATGCTTAGTCCTAAATTAATTTACATCACAAGTAACAATTCAAAATTATGTAACGAACAAATACGTGACATAAAAACGAAATTCAACATACTTCTAACATGTTTATCTTATATATCACATATATCACATAAACAAAATTCATGCCAGATTATTATTATTAATTAACATCTCATGAACTAATAACAATTAAAATAAAAGTAGAATCTAATAACCTATTATAGATTACCGTCGTATCTAATACAAAGTTTTAAATTTAAGTTACGAACTATCTCAATAGTTAACTTATATGTATACATATTTTATTCACAATAAAATAATATCAATCCATATGTATTCAAACAATTTGACTATTGCACATGACAAAAGTATTATGGTTTGAACTCTTCAAATATAATCTTAAAAATATTTCGTCAATAAACTTTAGACACGAGAAACCATGGCTCTGATACCACTGAAGGATTGCATATAGATGTTCGTAACACGCAGCGGAAGACAATAACAATCCTAAGAAGATCTTTTCGTGTTTAAAATTTATTTACATGTCAAAAGATCGGATCTGAGACGTACCTGGTGAAGAGAGTCTCGTTTCAAAATTTCTTCGATAGTGCGAAGACTCTATGCGTATCCACACCGAGACTGATCCTTGTTATCAACTCTTTGATCAATGAAACACACAAACAAACTGAACGAAAAATTGTGTTGAAATTTTTCTCAAAAATCTTAACCTAAAGGTAGAAGAACAAGAAACACTTTTTCTTGTAATTGTATTTTCTCTCTTGGCTTTATATTGCACTCCCACTTTCACAAAATGATTTTTCTTCTCAAGAATAATAATACTGCAATTTTTTTTCCATCACCCTTTATATAGTATCACCTATAAACCCTTTTCCTATTTGGTTGAGGTAATGATTTACTTAAAAGTTTATTCCAAAAATAACTTTTTGGAATTTTTCTAAAGAAAAATCAGTAACCCATTCTTAATGGGTTTGAGTCTGCCGAATTCTACTTGGACTTTCCATGTAGTCCAACGTCAAAGTTGGCACCGTAATAATGCCAAATCCATTTCAATTTTGGATTTTCTTATAAGTCATTAATTAATATTTTGCAAAGTTCAAATTCCATAACCAATGGACTTCATGTAGTTGGCGTCTCTTATGGGATTTACAATCCAATTCCAAATTGGATACTTTATTAATATCTATATATAAATATCAATTATGACTATTAAATATATATCATATATATATATATATATTTCAACCAAGAGAAATAATTTACTTTTCTATTCCAAATAGAAAATTTTAATTTGTTCACAATATTAATATAATCTCTGTGCTAGCAAAGAATATAATAATATTTCATTTGGACTAATAACTAAGTTTATTTGACTAATTAAATTCTTTAATTTAATTATCAAATAATAAAATAATTAATCATTTAGCAAAGATCAGAACATTCGTTAGTGTGCGACCCCATAGGTTCAATACTAAGCCGGTAGTACGTTGATCACATCAATATACTAATCAAGGGTGGCGTCTAGCAATACTCCTTAACGACCGGATAGAATGAAGTATACAATTTACTCTCAAGAACCCATAGAAGAATAATATAGTAATTTCTTGTGTCCTTATAGCTCTAGGTCACCCTAGGATATGGTTCACTTGTCAAATCCTAATAGGCGACCAACTATGCGTTCATGTCAAATATAATCGACCATTGAATGATCTAAGAAACTCTTTTCTTCTTTGATTCAATTGCCCTTACCAAGGTCTTAATTTGGTCGTTTATAATTCATGACAACATGGAGCTTAAACTCATTACCAAGAGTTGACATATTCCATCTTGATCAATCACCAATTTTACAAGTATTTAATCGTACCCAATATCCTTTCAACTATCACTCTAGGGCCATAGGTGTCTAGTATCAAAGCACAATAAATAGCTTGTCAATTACTATGATGATCTCAGGTCATAGGAAATTCTTACATCATATTCTTCAAGAGAATATCCTATTGACAGTTTATGGTAATTCTAATCATTAGGAATTATCCAATGAGTCAGTTCAATAATCATATCTCTATATGCATCATCTATTTATGTGATTTAGTTAATGAGATCAACTAATCTTCATCTCATAAAGACGATCACATAAATATTGATCTAGCCGGATTACTAATTTCCAAATTAATAATTCTACGATCAAGAACAAATTCAGATTACGTTGTAAGAGACTATACTCTCATTATCAAGATCTCCATCACGATGACAAGTCTCAACATTTAATCAAGGACCTTATTAAATTAATAAAACAATTAATAATAACTATGATAAAAGAATATCAAATGCCATATATTTTATATCAAATAACGTTCACAAAAATATGTTCAAATCATCAAATATGAGAATAGATCTAGGGCATATCTACTATATCCCTAAAAGATTGATCTTTGAAGAAATTTTTGATAGAAACTCCTTGATTTCCTTCACATAGATCCAATCGTCCTTTAACTTTGGTCTTTTTTCTTTTCCTTTTCCTTTCCAAGTTGATTGACTTGATGAATCCGATGGCAAATTTTTTCAAGGGATAAGATTTCTCATCTCATGATTACTTTACAAAAAGAAATGATCCCAAAAAGCATGGACAATGAGCATTAATTAGTTATATTTTATTGTTGGCTTTCTCAATTTAATTTATTAATTCTTGAATGGAACAGACCATTCCAACAATCGCAACTGTTATAACAAACGAAGACGTGCGTGAGTAGGACAAGGCAATAATCTTAATCTTCCCCGCGGACATTGTTACGCCTTCACGCACCACTTTTCTCGGTACCAGTCCTCTATCATTCTCAAGAATAACTATACTGAGAAATAAGGAACCGAATTTCCAAAAGTAATATCACCATCGCAAACACTTACTTTGGTTAAGAAAGAAAGTGTGCGCTCATATTCTAATTACAAAGACTTACTTTCGAGCCCGTAAGTCGCTTGTGTGTCCTTAAGAAATTTAATTCCCTCATTGTTGCTCAAGGTTATGAATTACTTTCTCCCAGGATAGAACGGAAAAACTATTCTGTAATACTGACAATCAAAATTACAGAACTTCAGCGAACTCAACAAACGAAGCAAATCACACTTGACACTTATATGTTTGTTTTGGAAATATTGTGCAACAATGTAGAGAAGAGAAAAAAAGTTTTCAGATTTTTCTATATATAAAAATGAGGCTAAGTCTCTAAATTTATAGACAATGAAAGGGTGAGATGAAGTGGTGCAATCCAAGAGGGTGCAGCTTCTATTTCCTATTCACACCCTTTAAAAATAAAACCAACACATCTTAGTCTTGCATTTAGATCAACTGCGATGGCCTTTCAGTGTATATCTAATTTTATTTGACACTTTCTATATCATGCTTATAACACATTTAACACCATTCTTCTTATGCTGTTCAGAATTTTTATGAGTTTAAGATTTTAAACTTTGATGTGATGTACTTCAAATTTATTTTCTTTGCTACACTTTTACATAATTCAAGTCAATTAACATACTAAACTTAATTTCTTGCAAAATATTGTCGCATTGAATGAAATAGAATAAGTATTACTCCACAAAACAGTTACTAAATGAATGAAATTAACCAAAACGGTGTGGCAGTATTTCAAAAATTAAATAGCCAAGTGGCTATAAATATATACCATGTGACCTTTTGCAGGAAGATACGTGGCCAAATGGCTAAGCCAAAAACAAGTGGCAATTATCTTTCATGCAATTAAATATTTGGCAATTTAGGAAGACCCTAGTATCTCTATAAATAGCCTTCTTGTTCATCCGTAGGAGAAATCAACAAAAAATTGGTCTTTGTTATACTTTTCTTAGCAAATCATTGCTTTCTTCTTTGGCTAATCATTACTATAATTATTATTCCCGCTATTGACTAAATCATTATCTGTTGAAATTATTTCTTCCCTCCGGTTTATTCCAAAACTTGCTGGTATTATTTAATTTTGGTTGATTCCTGTATCCTCTAAATAAATAGAGATGAACTTATTTAATCTTGGGGAAATATTTCACATTGCTGAAATAGTTTCTTAGGACAGTGCCCGGCACAACTCAAGACAATTCATGTATCTGCTTACAAATAGTATTATTGCAGTATTATTATCGTTATTTTCCGGTGTCATTTCCCTACAATCTAAGAAACTATGGCAAGTAATACTACTACAGAAATATTTGATGGTGCTATCAATATTTGTATTGTCTCTGCTGCTACTGTTCCAGTTGTCCTTCCAGATATCCATGGTGTTGCAAATACGTTATTGCATCCACAACTTGAGCAGACACTGATATCAAAATACATGTATGTAAATAAATATGGTTATATATCCAATGCTAATATTAAAACCTTCAAGAGAAATGCACCTCAATGCAAGAGAAGAGTTGAGATAAATGACAATCTCGCTAAGCCAAAATTAAATTAGACTAAAGCGGATAATATAATTATTGCGGTCATTTTTCAAATAAATAATATGGCCAATGTGAGAAATTGGGTGATAAACTCTGGTGCTACTAGGCACATTTGTGCAGATGACACCCAAGTTGAGGAAGGAGAAGAAACTAATTATCTTGGTGACTCAAGAACAACTCGCATTCTTGGAAAAGAATTTGTTTTTCTCAAACTCACATCTGGTAAAACTATAGCATTAAGTGATATATTGCATGTTCTTAATATACAAACCAATTTGGTTTCTATGGGATTATTAGAAAAAGTTGGAGTGAAGGTTTTCTTTGAAAATAATGAGGTTGTATTGACCAAAATTGATATTTTTGTGGGCAATGGATATTGTAACCATGGTTTATTTGTGCTTAATATTTTTGATACTAGATATAAAAATGCATCTTCTTCTGCTTATATGATTGAGTCAATTTCTTTGTGGCATGCTAGACTAGGACATATTAATGTCGCCTATATAAAAAAAAAATGCAGTCACTAGGATTAATATCTAGTTTAGACTCAAATAATATCGACAACTGTGAAATATGTGCTGAAGCTAAAAGTACTAGAAAGACTTATTTTTCTGTAAATAGAGAAACTGAATTGTTATCTTTAATTCGCACCGATTTAGGTGATTTGAAGCAGACTATGACTAGAGATAGTAAATGATATTATGTGACTTTTATTGATGATTTTTCTTGTAACGACTAGACGGTTGTTTTGAGAATTTAAGCTTCGTTCGGCTGCATAAGATCTTGAACAACTTCATATTATGTGTATTGACTTGCGTACGTAGTTGAATTCAGTTACCGGATGATCCAGAGTGATTTGGGACACTTAGTCCCGAAAACGAAAGCTTAAGTCTTAGAATTTTGACCGTAGTCGGAACTGTGTGAAGACGATTCCAGAATGGAGTTTCGTCGGTTCTGTTAGCTCTGTTGGGTAATTTTGGACTTGGGAGAGTGTCCGTACGGGGAATTTGAGGTCTGTAACTGATTTAGGCTTGAAATGGCAAAAGTTAATTTTTTAGAGATTTTGACCGGAAGTAGACTTTGTTTCTGATATCGGGGTCGGAATGCGATTCCGAGAGTTGGAACAGCTCCTTTATGTTATTTGGGACTTGCCTGCAAAATTTGACGTTATTCCGGGTTGATTTGATAGGTTTCAGCATGGGTTTTAGAAGTTGGAAGATTTGAAATTTACAAGTTCGATTCATGGTGCGATTCATAGTTTCGACATTGTTTGATGTGATTTGAGACCTCGAGCGAGTCCGTATTAGGGTATGGAACTTGTTGGTATGCTTGGACGAGGTCCCGGGGGCCTCGGGTATGTTTCGGACGAGTTTCAAATGTTTTTCATGGTTTTGAACAGGTGTGGTTCTGGTGTTTTTGCACCTGCGATGCTTGAAGCGCAGGTGCGGCTCTGCTTCTGCGTGATCCTGGTCGCTTCTGCAATCCTTGAGGCCTGAAAGCTTGCTCGCTTCTGCGGAAGCCTGCACACAGGTGCGAAGGCCGCTTCTGTGGTTCCTCGATCACATCTGTGAAGAAGCTCGCTTCTGCGTTCCCCTCTTTCGCTTCTGCGGTGCCGTTGGTGCGGCTGAAAATCCGCAGATGCAGCTTCAGGCCTGGCCTGCTGAGTTCACAGATGCGGACTCTTTCTCGCAAATGCGAATCCTAGTTCGCAGATGTGGAAATCCTGGCAGAATCATTTAAGTCGAGGGTTTGGCCATTTTCTTCATATTTTGAGTTTTAGACTTCTGTTTTGGGAGCTTCCTTCTGGGTTTTTCAAGCAAATCAATTGGGTAAGTGTTCTTCACCTATAATTTATTATATTCTGTGATTTTATCTTTATTTTATCATTTAATTTGTATTTTGAGTTGAGGAAAATGTTGGGTTTTAAAGAAACTTTCCAAAATAAAAAATCACGATTTGAGGGACGAAATGCTATCAGAATTTGATAATTTTTGTATGTTGGCCTCATATCGGAATGGGTGTTCGGGTTTTGTAAAATATATCAGGTTCCGAGGTGCGGGCCCGGGGGTCGACTTTTGGACCGATTTTTAGATTTTGATAAAGATTGAGACTTTATAATCCGGAATAGTCTCTTATGAGTTTTATTTGTGCTTTGAAGTTATTTTGATTAGATTTGAGCCGTTCGGAGCTCATTTTACCCGAGAAGTTCATTTTTGAGTATCAGTCTGTCTTTTTGGAGGTAAGTATCTTGCCTAACCTTGTGTGGGGGATTTGTTCTTAGGATTTGAGTCTTCTATGTTGATTGTAGTCCATGTATGCGAGGTGACGAGTGCGTGCTCGGACTTATTTATGGAAAGTTGGCCTTTTAGGGTTCTTAGGTTATATTCACTAAGTATGAAGTTATTCTTGATATGATTAAGTTCCTATTTACTAGTTTTACCTCTACATGCTTTAATTTAAATTAATCGCCTAAGGATTTACTCTTATTGTCTATTTGACTTTTATTTGACTTAACTGACGATTTTACGTCTCCTATTGTCATGCTATCTTTTCATAACTGCTTATTTTTAATTGGAATTATTATTATCTCATCCTATAATTGTTCAGTCTTAATTGAGATTATGATTATCTTTCCGCTGCTTATTCTTAATTGAGTTGTTGAATATCCTTCGTAATTTTTCAACCTTAAAAGAAGTTAGATATCGTACATCTTAGTCGACTTGTTTTATTTGGAATTATTTAACTCGTGTTAACTTCCCTGTTGTTGAAATGTATATTTTGGGATCATTGCTACATACTAGTTTTTTCCTTGTTGAGCTGTTCTCTTTACGCCTAACATCCTTTACTGTGGTTATTTCTTGTGAATTGGTTCTACTGTTTCTTTTGTAATTTAAAATTCTTGAGCTGATTTACTTGTCGTACTTTATATTATTGTCATTGTTGCTGTTGTACTTTTTATGGTGATGCATGAGGTTTCTGCCGTGCGGTTGTTGTTATTGTGATGCACGAGGTTTTTGCCGTGCGGTTGTGGTTATTGTGATGCACGAGGTTTCTGCCATGCAGTTGATGTTATGGGGTTGCACGAGGTTGTGATGACCCAAAATATTATCTTTAAATTTAATAAGTAATTCTGTATTTTAAGACATCGAAAAGAACCATTTATCATTCCTCGACTTGCGTGCGTAGTCCGTATAATTTCCGAAAAAGGTTTTATGTGAAAAATAGATTAAAATGTGAAATAAAGTCTTAAAACTCAACTGAGTTGACTTAGGTCAACATTTTGAGCAAACGGACTCGGATCAGTATTTTGATAATTTTGGTAGGTCCGTATCGTGATTTGGGACTTGGGCGTATGCCCGGAATCGAATTCCGAGGTCCCTAGTCCGAGATATGGAATTTTGATGAAAAATTAAAAGTTTAAAAGCTTATTGATTTTTTAGAAATTACTGATGTTGGATTTATTGACACCGGGTCCATATTTTGGTTTCGGAGCCCAGTATAGGTCCACTATAATAATTATGACTTGTTTGCCGAATTTGGTGAGAATCAGAGTTGATTTGACGTGATTCGGATGTCCGGTTGTAAAAATATAAGTTTTAAAGTTTTCTTGAAAACTTCCTTTGATTTGGTGTCCGATTCGTATTTCTAGGTATTATTTTGGCGTTTTGATCACGCGAGCAAGTTCGTATGATGTTTTAGGACTTGGGTGAATGTTTGGTTTGGAACCCCGAGGGCTCGTGTTGGTTTCGGGTAGTTAACGGATCGTGTTTGGACTTGAGGAAACTGCAGAAACCTGCTTCTGATTTCCTTCTTCGCGTTCGCGAAGGGAGTCTCGCATTCGCGAAGAGCAAATTGCGGCTGGCACATTTTGTGCTTCGTGTTCGTGATAGAGTGAACACATTCGCGGAGGCTTGAGGTGCGAAACTTCGCGTTCGCGAAGGGAAAGGGGCTGGCCAGGAAAATGGCCTTCGCGTTCGCGAAGGGCATCTCGCGTTCGCGAAGGCCAAGCCAGGCAAGCTTCGTGTTCGCGAAGTACCCCTCGCATTCACGAAGAGTAAAATTGGTCAGCAGGAATTTGTGCTTCGCGAACACGAGGCACTAACCGCGTTCGCGAAGGGTAAAAGTACCAGAAGTGGGGTTTCAACCCATTTTCAACCATTTCCAATTTTTGAGCTCGGGTAAGGCGATTCTTGGACGATTTTCACGGGAAAACATTAGGGTAAGTGTTCCTTATCCTTTATTGATTATATTTTATGATTCCATACTCGTTTATATCATGAATCCGTGAATTTATGAAAGCAAAATCAGATTTTTCTAAAATCTTCCAATAACAAAAAATTAAGATTTGAAGGTCCATTTGATATCGGAATTGGATAAATTTTATATGGTTGAACATGTATCAGAACGGGTATTTGGATTCCATAAGTATTTTCGATATTTGAGACGTGGTTCCCACTGTCGAATATTTAAATAAATTTTGGATGTTTATCCGAAAAATTAGTAAATTCATATGGAATTAATTCCTATAGTTCGTATTGAGTATATTGAATTGTTTATGAATAGATTTGAAGTTCTTTGAAACAAATTTAAAAGAAAAAGCTATGGTCGCGTAATTGATTGGAATTTGCAAAACGAGGTAAGTGTCGTGGTTAACCTTGACATGAGGGAATAAAACCCTTAAATTATTTGTTATGTGAAATGCATGTGAACGACGTATAGGTGAGGTGACGAGTGTCTATACGTCGTCAAATTAATTGTTTGCCTACTTACTTGAAAAATCATAAATTATCTTAAATCATGAATTAATTATTATAATAATTATTTCTCTCATATTCTTTGTCAAATATTAATTCTTGAATTCCTGCATTAATTGTTACATGCTACTTGAATTATGTGTCTTAATTGTTATTTGACATTTAGTATATTAAATATTAAACTGTTTATTTTCTCCCTGATTTCTATAATAATTTGCTATTTGACATTGTTTGTTTCATAATTAAATAATAATTTATATGCTTGTTGTCTTATAATTTCATATTAATTATTGCATTTATTGGGGAAATTCCTTCTATAAGAATTGGTAAATGAATATATTGGAGGAGCGGGTTGCACGCCGCAACAGAATTGATTGAAATGAATATATTGGAGGATCGGGTTGCACGCCGCAACAGACTTATTAAAAAGTCCATATTGGAGGATCGGGTTGCACGCCGCAACAGACTTATTAAAAGTCCATATTGGAGGATCGGGTTGCACCCCGCAACAGACTTATATAAAAGTCTATATATATATATATATAATGGGGGATCGGGTTGCACGTTGCAACAGACTTACTAAAATGAATATATATTGGGAGATCGGGTTGCACGCCGCATCAGACTTGATTAAAATGAATATATTGTGAGAGCGGGTTGCACGCCGCAACAGAATGGAATATGAATATATTGTGAGAGCAGATTGCACGCTGCAGCGGAAATTGATAGAAATGATAATTGGTTATGACTGCTGAGTTGGTTTCAGTTATTATAAATGAGTTACTCGATTTATTTCTATTATTTGTTGTTGTTACTAATATTGCGTACAGGTTAATGTGAGTGACTCGCCTTAGCCTCGTCACTACTTCGTCGAGGTTAGGCTCAACACTTACCAATACATGGGGTCGGTTGTACTGATACTATACTGTGCACTTCTTGTACAGATTTCGGAGTTGGTCCCAGCGGCGCACCATAGACTTGCTCGGATTTCAGCTACCAGAGGAGACTTGAGGTATAACTGTATGGCATCCGCAGTTCTGAAGTCCCCGTCTATTTTACTTTAGCTGTGTGTTTATTTCCAGACAACTTTATTTTGTTCATGCCCTTATTTGTATTATTCTAGAAGCTCGTGCACTTGTGATACCAATTCTGGGATGGTATTTAGACACCGTTATTTTTATGGATTATTCACTATATTTCAGACCTTACTTCCGCATTTATTTTTTTGTTATTAATAAATTTTAAAAAGAAATTATTTAGAAATGGTTAATATTATTCTAACGTTGGCTTGCCTAGCAAGTGAAATGTTAGGCGCCATCACGGTTCGAAGGTGGGAAATTGGGGTCGTGATAGAGGTTTCTGCCGTGCTATTGTTACTATTGATATTTGCACATGTGGCGTGACAAGGCAGGATATATATATATATATATATATATATATATATATATAT
>AWOL01S0021055.1:19228-46436 GCA_000715115.1 Nicotiana otophora
ATATATATGTGCGCGCGCGTGTGTGTGTGGGGGGGAGGGGGATTGCGCATGTGGCGAGACAAGGTAGGAACATTATTATGCACGTGTGGCAAGACAAGGCGAGTATTTATGTTACTATTGCACGTGTGGCAAGACAAGGTGGGTTGTGTTAGGGATTGATTTGTGATGATTTATGGACTGGGGACATTCTTGTTGTTGATATTTGTGTAGCGGTATACGTAGCTGTGTGAGCTTTATCTTGTGAAAGCTGTGAGAAAATATTCTACGTGTTGTCCGTTCTTCTTCTTCATTATGCTTATTTGCTCGTATGGACTATGTTAGAACACTTGCACAAGCATACACGTAGTTAGGCACTCTTATCGGATAAGAGGTGTTCTTGATATTGTTGAGCATAGATGCTCACCCTTGTTTACTTGTCTTCTATGTGAGAACAACTCTATTGGCACATGAGTCGTCAGTGTGGTTATGAAATGTAATGAGGGCACATGATTCCAAGTGTTAGGGTTCGGGTATTGCGACCCGTCAGTGGTGATTTATCCGAAGTTCTTTACCTCGTGGAGTTTGATGACTAAAACCTGATGTAAAGGCGATTGTAGTTGTTGAGTTATTACTTGTCCTTGCTGTATTTGTGATTCCGGATTTAGGTTGTGTTCCATTCACATTCCCGTGTCATTTTTATGGTATTCCACTGATACTTGTTGTTTTCTTTCTTATTGTCATTACTGTATTGTGAGCCATATTGCGTAATCTGTATGTAGATATCATATTTTTGTTGTTCATATACTGATACTTGCTCAGTTTATTAGACCAGTGGGCGTCTTGACTGTTCCTCGTCACTATTCCACCGAGGTTAGTCTTGATACTTACTGGGCACTGTTGTGGTATGGTCATTCTACACTTCTGCACATTTTTGTGCAGATCCAGATATTTATTCGGTAGTAGCGGTGCGGTCATTGCTGTAGAGACTCAAGGTAAACCTATTGCTATGTTCGCAGGATTCAGAGTCACCTACAAGTTTTCGTTTTACACTGTTTATTTTTATTTCTGGACAGTTGTATATAGAAGTTATTTTTTTCTAGCAAACACTCTGTAGAGCTTATGACTTGTACTACCGGTTTTGGAAATTGTAATTTTTAAGAGATTTCTATTTCAAATTGTTGGATGTTATTTAGATAATGTTGTTTGTTTCAATTAGTGTTAGGCTTACCTAGTCCCTAAGACTAGGTGCCATCACGTTACCCAAACGGAGGGGAATTTGGGTCGTGACATTTCTAGATATACTAATTGTATTTGCGAGGGGACTCCTTCTCGCAAATGCGAGTGTGCAGGTGCGCCTCCTAGTCCGCAGATGCGAAAATCCTGGCAGAATCATTTAAGTCGAGGGTTTGGCCATTTTCTTCATATTTTGAGTTTTATACTTCGGTTTTGGGAGCTTCCTTGTGGGGTTTTCAAGCAAATTGATTGGATATGTGTTCTTCACCTAGAATTTATTATATTACGTGATTTTATCTTTGTTTTTATCATTTAATTTGTTTTTTGGGTTGAGGAAAATGTTGGTTTTTGAAAAACATTCCCAAAATGAAAAATTATGATTTGAGGACGAAATGGTATCGGAATTTGATAAATTTTGTATGCTTGGACTCATATCGGAATAGGTGTTCGGATTTTGTAAAATTTGTCGGGTTCCGAGGTGCAGGCACGGGGGTCGAATTTTGGACCGATTTTTAGATTTTGATAAAGATTGAGACTATATAATCCGGAATAGTCTCTTATGAGTTTTATTTGTGCTTTGAAGTTATTTTGATTAGATTTGAGTCGTCTGGGGGTCATTTCACCCGAGAAGTTCATTTTTGAGTATCGGTCTGTCATCTTTGAGGTAAGTATCTTGCCTAACCTTATATGGAGAATTTTTCCTTAGGATTTGAGTCTTCTATGTTGATTGTAGTCCATGTATGCGAGGTGACGAGTGCGTACTCAGACTTATTTGTGGAAAGTTGGTCTTTTAGGGTTCTTAGGTCCTTATATTCACTGAGTATGAAGTTGTTCTTGATATGATTAAGTCCTTATTTACTAGTTTCACCTCTACATGCTTTAATTTGAATTAATATCCTCAGGATTTACTCTTATTGCCTATTTGACTCTTATTTGACTTAACTGAAGATTTTACCTCTCCTATTGTGATACTATCTTTTCATAACTACTTATCTTTAATTGGAATTATTATTATCTCATCCTATAATTGTTCAGTCTTAATTAAGGTTATGATTATCTTTTCGCTGCTTATCCTTAATTGAGTTGTTGAATATCCTTCGTAATATCTCAACCTTAAAAGAAGTTAGATATCCTACATATTAGTCGACTTGTTTTATTTGGAATTATTTGACTCGTGTTAACTTCCCTATTATTGAAATGTATATTGTGGGATCATTGCTATATATTAGTTTTTCCCCTGTTAAGCTATTCTCTTTACGCCTAACATCCTTTACTGTGGTTATTCCTTGTGAATTGGTTCTACCTTTTCTTTGTGATTTAAAGTTTTTGAGCTGATTTACGTGTTGTACTTTGTATTATTGTCATTGTTGTTGTTGTACTTGTTGAGGTGATGCACGAGGTTTCTACCGTGCGGTTGTTGTTATTGTGATGCACGAGGTTTCTGCCATGCGGTTGTGGTTATTATGATGCACGAGGTTTCTGCCGTGCAGTTGATGCTATGGGGTTGCACGAGGTGTCTGCCGTGCTATTGTTACTAATATTTTCACATGTGGCGTGACAAGGCGGGATATATATATATATATATATATATATATATATATATATATATACGTGGGGGGGAGGGGGAGGAGGGGTTGCGCATGTGGCGAGACAAGGTGGGAACATTATTATGCACGTGTGGTAAGACAAGGCGGGCATTTATGTTACTATTGCACACGTGGCAAGACAAGGTGGGTTGTGTCAGGGATTGATTTGTGATGATTTATGGCCCGGGGGCATTCTTGTTGATATTTGTGTAGTGGTATACGTACCTGTGTGAGCTTTATCTTGTAAAAGCTGTGAGAAAATATTCTACGTGTTGTCTGTTCTTCTTCTTCCTTATGCTTATTTGCTGGTATGGACTATGTTAGGAAACTTGCAAAAGCATACACATAAATAAGCACTCTTATCGGATAAGACGTGTTCTTGATATTGTTGAGTATGGATTCTCACCCTTGTTTACTTGCCTTCTATGTGAGAACGGCTTTATTGGCAAGTAAGTCGTCAGTGCGGTTATGAAATGTAATGAGGGAACATGATGCCAAGTGTTAGGGTTCCGGTATTGAGACCCGTCAGTGGTGATTTGTCCGAGGTTCGATACCTCGTGGAGTTTGATGACTAAAACCTGATGTAAAAGCGATTGTAGTTGTTGAGTTATTACTTGTCCTTGATGTATTTGTGATTCCGAATTTAGGTTGTGTTCCATTCACCTTCCTGTGTCATTGTTATGGTATTCCACTGATACTTGTTGTTTCCTTTCTTATTGTCATTACTGTATTGTGAGCCATATTGCATAATCTGTATGTAGATATCATATTTTTGTTGTTCATATACTAATACTTGCTCAGTTTATTAGACCAGTGGGCGTCTTGACTGTTTCTCGTCACTACTCCACTGAGGTTAGTCTTGATACTTACTGGGCACTGTTGTGGTGTGGTCATTCTACACTTCTGCACATTTCTGTGCAGATCCAGGTATTTGTTCGGTAGTAGCGGTGCGGTCATTACTGTAGAGACTCAAGGTAAACCTATTGCTGTGTTCGCAGGCTTCAGAGTCACCTACAAGTTTTCGTTTTGCACTGTTTATTTTTATTTCTGGACACTTGTATTTAAAAGTTGTTTTTTCTAGCAAACACTTTGTAGAGCTTATGACTTGTACTACCGGTTTTGGGAATTGTAATTTTTAAGAGATTTCTATTTCAAATTGTTGGATGTTATTTAGATAATATTATTTTTTCAATTATGACAAGGTGGGTTGCTCTGATGGTAAGCACCCTCCACTTCCAACCAAGAGGTTGTGAGTTCGAGTCACCCCAAGAGCAAGGTGGGGAGTTCTTGGAGGGAAGGATGCCGAGGGTCATTTGGAAACAGCCTCTCTACCCCAGGGTAGGGGTAAGGTCTGCGTACACACTACCCTCCCCAGACCCCACTAGTGGGATTATACTGGGTTGTTGTTGTTGTTGTTGTTGTATTATTTTTTCAATTAGTGTTAGGCTTACCTAGTCCCTAAGATGCCATCACGTTACCCAAACGGAGGGGAATTTGGGTTGGGGCATTTCTAGATATACTAAATTGTATTTGTTTAGAAATAAAGATGATGCTTTTAATGCTTTTATTTCTTATAAAACTGAGGTTGAAAATCAACTTATTAGAAACATCAAGAGAATTACATCTGATAGAAGTGGAGAATATTTATCTTTGAATGAATTTTGTGAAAAGAATGGAATAATTCATGGAGTAACTCTGCCTTATTCACCTTAGTCAAATAGAGTAGCTGAAAGGAAAAATCGAACATTGAAAGAGATGATGAAGTCTATGTTAGTTAGTTCTAATGCTCCTTATAATTTGTGGGGTGAAGCTATTTTATCTGCATGTCACTTACAAAACAGAATACCACATAGAAGAACTGGCAAAATTCCTTATGAATTGTGGAGGGGTTATAAACCTAACTTGAAATATTTAAAAGTGTGAGGGTGCCTTGCTAAAGTTCTTTTGCGTGAACCTAAAAAGAGAAAAATAGGTTCCAAAACTGCTGATTGCATGCTTATTGGATATGCTGAACATAGTGCTGCATATAGATTTCTTATTTTAAAATGTGACGTGCTTGATTGCAGTACTATAATTAAGACAAAGAATGCTGGGTTCTTTGAATATATTTATCCATTGTCTTATAAAATTTCCCATACACCTGTTGAAACAAATAGTGAAATTACCTCTAATGAGGAACTGAGAGGGAGAAAAAGGCCTAGGAAAGAATATTTTTCTTATCAAAATGATTTTCAAACTTTTCTTGTCGATAATGAACTATGAAATTATTTTGAAGCTATGTCTTCTTCAGATCCTAAATATTGGAAAGATGCAATAAAAATTGAAATAGATTCTATTTTGAAAAATAACACATGGATTTTAACTGATTTACCTCCTGGTGCAAAGCCTATTGGTTGTAAATGAATTTTCAAAAAACAATTTAATCCTGATGGATCTTTAGATAAATATAAGGCTCGGTTAGTAGCAAAAGGATTTTCTCAAAAATAAAATATAGATTATTTTGATACATTTGCACCAGTAACTAGAATTTCTTCTATTCGACTTTTAATTGCCTTAGCTTCAATCCGTAAGATTTTATCCACCAAATGGATGTCAAGGCTGTGTCATTCCTGGACAAGAAAATAAAGTTTGTAAATTAATAAAATCTCTTTATGGCCTTAAACAAGCTCCTAAGCAGTGGTATGAGAAATCTGAACAAGTCTTACTAAGAGACTGTGTTTTTCAGTGGAGGTAGATAAATGTGTTTATACTAAAGTGGTAGACAATGACTATGTGATAATATGTCTATATGTTGATGACATGCTTATATTTGGTATAAATTTAAATATTGTGCAAAGTACAAAATTATTTCTGTCTGCTAATTTTGATATGAAAGATCTGGGTGAAGTAAATACAATATTAGGAGTTAAAGTTATAAGGAGTGAAGATGGAATAATATTGTCACAAGAACATTATGTTAAGAGACTTCTTAAGAAGTTTGAATATTTTAATGTCACATCTGTGAGCAATCCTTTCGATGCTAACTCTTAGTTGAAAAAGAATAATAGTGACCCAGTTGCTCAGTCTAAATATGCGCAGATTATTGGGAGTCTGATGCATTTAATGAATTTTACAAGGATTGATATAGCCTATGATGTGTGTAGACTGAGTAGATATACTCATAATCCCAACATAGAGCATTGGTCTGCATTGAATAGACTAATGAAATATTTAAGAGGAACCATCAATTATGGAATCCTATATAGTGGATTTCCTTCTAGTTTAGAAGGGTACCGTGATGCAAACTGGATCTCTGATTCAGATGAAACAAAATCCACTAGTGGTTATTTATTCACCCATGGTGGTGGTGCAATATCGTGAAAATCAGCTAAACAAACGATCATTGCTAGATCGACTATGGAATCAGAGTTTGTAGCTCTGGAGATAGCTGGTTCTGAGGTTGAGTGGCTAAGAAACTTCTTAGCTAATATCCCTTTAATAAAGGATGTATTGCCTCCTATGTCTATAGCTCCGTTATGTCATTTATGACTTGTGTGCAAAATTTGAGGCCAACCGGACTTGATTTGATAGGTTTCGATATCCAATGTAAAAGTTGGAAATTCTTAAGTTTCATTAAGCTTGAATTGGGGTGTGATTTGTGATTTTAGTGTTGTTTGATGTGATTTGAGATTTCAAATAAGTTCGTATGATGTTTTAGGACTTGTTGGTATATTTGGTTGAGGTCCCGAGGGCCTAGGTGAGTTTCGGATGGTAAACGGATCAAAAGTTGGACTTAGACAGCTGCTGCAATTTTCTTCTGCTGGATATGGAGAAAATCGAAGCCCAGGATCGAAGCCCAAAAAATTGAGCCCAGAAATAGAGCCGAGGATCGAAGGCCAGGCTCGAGGTCCATGATCGAAGGCAGGCTCGAGGGCCATGATCGAGGGCTATGACTGAGGCCAATGATCGAAGGCCCATGATCGAGGGCTATGACCGAGGCCAAGATCGAGGGCCATAAAGATTGAAGCCATGATCGATGCTCATGATCGATGGTTGCCTCGACAATTTTATAAAACTGGGAATTTCGTCCCATTTGCCATTTTTGATGAATTCTAACTCAGATTTGGTCAATATACACGAATATATCATTATTTTAACCATTTAATTAGTGTATTGAGATGGAAATTTCGGAAAGTTTTAAAAATCTCATAGAAACGAATTTTTGAGATTTCGGTGTCAATTCGGACTCGAATTTGAGTGAAGTTGATATGGTTGGACTCGTAATTGAATGAGTTGTCGGATTTCATAACTTTTGCCGGATTCCGAGACTTGGGCCCCACGGGCAATTTTTGAGTTAATTTTGGGTTTTTATTGAAAAAATGTACTACCTCCGTTCCAGTTTATGTGAACCTATTTCCTTTTTGGCCCGTTCCAAAAAGAATGACCCCTTTCTAAATTTGGAAACAATTTTGCTTAAACTTACAATTCTACCCTTAATGAGAAGCTTTTAAAACCACACAAATACTTTGGACCCCTTTTTGAATTGTTTAGGACCACAAATTCCAAAAGTCTTTATTTTTTCTTAAATTTCGTGCCCAGTCATACAGGTTCACATAAATTGGAACGGAGGGAGTAGTATTTTCTTATAAAATTGATTTCTATAATTTTTGTTGACTGTATCAAATTATTATGATGACTAGATTCGAGTCGATTGGAGTCGGAAAATCGAGAAAAAGGCATACTACTTGATTAAATTGGAGCAAGTGAGGTAAGTGACTTGTCTAACCTTGTGTGGGGAAAATTTTCCCTAGGATTGGTATTGATGTGATAATTGTAATGTGATGAAAGTCGTGTATATGAGGTGACGAGTGTGTACACGGTTAAATGTGAAGGATTATCTTTTAAAATTGTGTTGATCACTGTTGCATATTAATTAAATTATTAAATCTTATATTCTCCATCATTGATCTGATTTATATACTTTAAATTTGCTTGACTTTCTCCCGCTAATTGTTTTTACCTGTTTACCTGAAACTTGATTTCTTTTATTCTGTGCATTATTTGAAGGTGGAATTTTTTTAATTTAAATATTATTAATATGAAGTATTTGATATTTTAAATTTGGAACTGAGGCAACGTATTAAAAAAATTTAAATATTTTTTTTGTTGAGTTATTTATTCCTGAATATTTTTGTGAGATTTTTGTACTCATTGCGATTGAGCCGTGAGCTCCCTGTTGTGAAAAATATTGTTGATATTGTTTATTTTGGAAAATTGAAATATTTTGAGCACTTGAGGTGCAGATTGTGATATTGATACGGATGCGGTGGTATAAGGTCTGAGTGTTAAAACGCATGCAGTGAGATAAGGGTGGCTTGATACGCGTGGCTAGTAGGGGAACTACTAGAAGTCATGCGGTGTGATAAGGGTGGCTAAAACACGGGATGCTATTTCGGAAAAAATATTTTTCTTTAAAATTAAATGTGAAGGCTCCCGCGTTGATATAAGGAAATGAGATATTGTGAACTTATTTATGATTTGGGACTACGAGACGGTACCTCGGGAGTGCCCTTGTTGATATTGATTTATGGCCGCAGTTGCCTTTGATTATTGTTGTGGCTTTCTTAAAGTTAAAAAGAATGTTGTTTTATTTTCACGAGGTATTATTTGCCATTATTTTGCGTAGTTAATTGGTGACATACTACTTACTTGATTCATTTCCATTCTCATTTTATTTTTATTATATTGTTAAACATTTCACCTTGTCTTTTATTATTCCAGTAGGGCCTGACCTGACCTCGTCACTACTCTACCGAGGTTATGCTTGGCACTTACTGCGTATCGTTGTGGTGTACTCATACTACGCTTCTACACATCTTTTTGTGCAGATCCAGGTACATCCTACCAGTCCAGACATCAGTGAGTTACCTGTGTACGGAGACTTTGAGGTATATTTGCCAGCGTCCGCACACTCCAGAGTCCCCTTCTATCATTATTATGTTGCTTCCTTATTTTCCTTAGACCTTGATATATATATATATATATATATAGACATTGAGGATAAATTCTTAGAAACTTGTGACTTATTTCTACCAAGTTTTGGGAGTTGAAATTGTTTGAATTGTAGTTTATTTATTTCAGATTTAGATTTTTATTCTGCATTGATAGGCTTACCTCTTCTTAGAGACTAGGTGTCATCACGACATCCTACGGAGAGAATTTGGGGTCGTGACAGATGTAAAAAACTATTTGCATAATCAAATCACTTATAGATGACTTAGTTTGCCGATGGTGTAAAAGGTTATGTGTACGATCAACAGAGGCGGACCTAGGATTTGAAAATAACGGGGTACCACTGTTGAATAAAAATTTGAGCAAATGCTGGAGTAAGAATCGAACCCAGGTAGTGCATTAAAAGTCAAATTGTGTCCCCAAATCCACCAATGCAGCTACTTAAGTTTTGAGTCTTAGGGTATCAATCTAAATATATACCTGTTATATATATACATGAACCGGTGACCCCCTATCCTAAGGATAGGAATCCTAATAATATCGTGTTTCTTGTAATTATCATTGCATGCATGGTTCATAAAAACACACCAAATCTAACTAGCTAGCTAGTTAGGGTTCTGACTTGTATCTTTCAATATAATATTCCAACAAAGTTTAACCTCAATCTCCATGGAAATCCAAGCCGTGAAAAATGGATGATAGAGGCCGGAAATATGTCAAATCCTTCATTAGCATATTGTTCCACCTTCAATATACCTACAAATAAGAAAAGGAAATTAAAGAGAAAAATAGTTTTCGTTTTTACACTAAACTTAATTAGAAGAATTATGTGCCAAAAGAATTTTCCAATGTTTAGCTCAAAATTAGTACTTTCGTAGCAGATAGGTGGTGGGAACTAATTATAAAACAATTTTCTTTTACAGGAAAAAAAAAACTTAAAGCTAGCTATAAGTGTGTATACTGTCGAGTAATACACAGTAGCTGAATGCTGAAGCTTTGCAGTAGCATTAAAGAGGATGCTGATATTTAATTCCTGAATGCAACATAATTAGTAGGGCGTTGGGATTCATTTATACTTTTAGATGGTTGTGTGCATTACTCTTTGAAATTAAATGCCTTTCGCCTTTCCTAGGAATAGTAGAAGATTCTTGTCTTCACAATTGACATTATGGGTGTGTTTGGTACTAAGGAAAATATCTTTTGGAGAATGTTTTTTAATTTTTTTTATGTTTGGTTGGCAAAATATTTTGAAAAACATTTTAAGTATTAGCATCACAATTTGACTAGTAAAGTTTTTTTGAAAATTTTTTAAGTACACAAATTGTTTACCCCCAAATAGGTACAGTTGAATTTGTATTGTGGTTTATAGACACGTGAATTAAATTGATCTGATAAAATAAAATAACACGGTATAGAAAGAATAAAATAAAAATAGTTTGAAGAAAGAAAAAAGTCTGGGTTTTAGATTGATCCCACCGAAATTAAGAACAATTGGCAAATCTTAATAACAATAATATAAAGCTTTTTCAATATGAGAGATAAATATCAGCCTTTTGTAATACAAGTATTTTGTCCCCTTTCGTGAGTACAAATATTACTATTTATAGTTAAATTAGAGGAGACAAGATCCTCAAATCACCCTCCTATTAAAGATGAATAAAAACTCTTCTTGATAGCTGCATAACGATTGAGAGAATAAATATTATGATTTTTTATAACGGATGCTCCTTTAATGTTGTCCTCCCCAACCGATACCTTACTTTCAAATTCTCTTTCCTGACCTGGTGTCTTCGGAACTTATGCACTATCGGTCACATACTTGTAATCGGTGTCCTATTTGCTGACTCATTTCCTTCCTGTCTTCATTACCACGTGTCTATTCGACAAGCATNAGAGTTGTAATTATAAAAATTTGAAGATTATTTATTTCAGATTTCTATTATTATTCCGCATTGGTAGGCTTACCTAGTCTTAGAGACTAGGTACCATCACGACATCCTACGGAGAGAATTTGGGGTCGTGACAAGTTGGTATTAGAGTTCTAGGTTCATAGGTGTTATGAGTCACAAGCAGGTTTAGTAGAGTCTTGCAGATCAGTACAGAGACATCTGCACTTATCTTGGGAGGCTATGGAACTGTTAGGAAAATATTCGCTTCTTTGATTCCTTATCGTGCGCACTGTTGACTTCAAAGTTCTAAACCATTGACTTTCTATTCTCTCACAGATGGTGAGGACACGCACAACTGGATCCGATGATCAGACACCCGTTCCCCCTGTTGGAGCCACAAGATGCCGGGGTCGGGGCAGCGGCCGAGCCAGAGGCCGAGGCAGACCACGTGGTGCAGCCAGAGCACCCACACGAGCAGCTACAGAGGAACCACCAGTAGCTCTAATTGGAGAACAGGCACGTGAGATTCCTGTTACCACCCCTGCACTTTAGCAGACTCTTGCCTTGTTTTTGAGCATATTTGGCACTCTAGCTCTGGCAGGGTTAATTCCACTTGCTCCTGCCACATCTCACGCCGGGGGAGGAGCACAGACCCCTGCTCACCATACCCCAGATCCACGGGCCCAAGTTGACCATGCCCCAGAGGTTATACTAGTGCAGCTAGTTGTCTAGTTCGGCTTGAGGTTCGGACAATAGTTTCTGAGGGGGAGCAGCTCAGGCTCAAGAGGTAAAAAAAGTACCACCCTCCCACATTCAGCGGCTTAGCTTCAGAGAATGCTCGGGGTTTTCTGGAAGAATGTCACCGTATCCTCCGTACTATGGGTATTGTGGATTCCAGTGGGGTTTCTTTCTTGGCATGTCAGCTTAGAGGAGCAACCTACCAGTGGTGGCAGGCATATGAGTTGGATAGTCTGGTTGAGGCAACTTCACTTACTTGGACTCAAGTTTCTAATATGTTCTTGAGGGAATATGTTCCTCAGAGTCTTAGAGATGCATAGCGCGCAGAGTTTTAGTAGCTGTTCCAGGGTTCTATGACCGTGTCGAAATATGCGGCCCGATTCAGTGATTTAGCTAGGCATGCACCAACCTTAGTTGCTACTGTTCGAGAGCGGGTTCGCAGATTTATTGAGGGTCGCTACCCTAGTATCAGATTCAGTATGGCCCGAGAGCTAGAGATGGACATCACATACCAACATGTGGTGTCAATTACAAGGAGATTGGAAGGTATGTGGATCCGAGAGAGGGAAGCTAAGAGACCCAGAGATTCTGGTACATATATTAACTCTCATGCCCCAGCTGCAGCCCGTCATGGTAGAGGTTATGTGAGCCGTCCTATTCATTCAGCACTTCCAGCTTCCAGTGGTATTTCAGCTACTCCCAGACCTCAGGTTCCATATTATGCACCGCAGTGTCTTCTGTACCTCCTGTACGGGGTTACTTTAGTGGACAGTCAAGTCGATCAGGCCCGAGCCAGTCCCAGTAGCCACGTTTCCCGAGGGCTTGTTTTGAGTGTGGTGACACTCGTCATATCATTAGGGATTGCCCCTGACTTAGGAGGGGTGCACCTCCACATGTTTCTCAGCCTCCATCTATTCCACAGGGCCCTCAGGCTTCTCAGGCCATGATTACTACACCAGCTGCAACTCAACCTGCACAGCCAGCTAGAGGTGGAGGTCGGACAGGTAGACGTCGCCCTAGAGGGGTAGGCTAGGAGAAATATTATGCCCTTCCTGCTAGGACAGAGGCTGTTGCATCCGATTCTGTTATCACAGGTATTATTCTGGTCTATCATTGAGATGCATCAGTCTTATTTGATCCAGGCTCCACTTATTCTTATGTGTCATCTTATTTTTCCCCGTATTTGGGCGTATCCCGTGATTCTTTGAGTTCTTCTGTTTATGTATCTACACCCGTGGGTGAATCTATTATTGTGGACCACGTGTATCGGCCGTGTTTAATTGTTATCAGTTATTTTGAGACCAAAGCTGATTTATTATTGCTCAGTATGGTGGATTTCGATATTATTTTGGGCATGGACTGGTTGTCTCCCTATCACGCTATTCTTGATTGTTACGCCAAGACAATGATACTGGCTATGCCAGGTCTACCGCAGTTAGAGTGGATAGGTACCTTAGATCATGTTCCTAGAAGGGTTGTTTCATTTCCTAAAGCTCAATGAATGGTTGGGAAGGGGTGTGATGCGTATCTGGCCTATGTGAGATATGTTAGTATTGATACTCCTACCGTGGAGTCAGTTCCTATAGTAAGGGATTTTCCTGATGTATTTCCAGCAGATCTTCCGGGTATGCCACCCGACAGGGATATTGACTTTGGCATTGATTTGTTACTGGGCACTCAGCCCATTTCTATTCCACCATATTGTATGGCCCCGGAAAAGTTGAAAGAATTAAAAGAACAATTATAGAAGTTGCTTGATAAGGGCTTCATTCGGCCCAGTGTATCGCCTTGGGTTGCTCCTGTCTTATTTGCGAAGAAGAAGGATGGTTCTATGTGGATGTGTATTGATTACCGCCAGCTGAACAAGGTTACAGTGAATAAAAGGTATCCATTGCCACGTATTGATGGCCTATTTGATCAGCTATAGGGTGCCATAGTATTCTCTAAAATTGACTTGCGTTCAGGCTATCATTAGTTGAAGATTCGGGAACCAGATATCCCGAAGACTGCTTTTAGGACTCAGTATGGTCATTATGAGTTCCTTGTAATGTCATTTAGGCTAACCAACGCCCCAACATCATTTATGCACTTAATAAATAGTGTATTTCAGCCCTATCTTGAGTCTTTCGTCATTGTGTTTATTGACGACATTCTGATATATTCTCGGAGTCAGGAGCATCATGAGCAGCACCTGAGGACTGTGCTTCAGACTTTGAGAGAAAAGAAGTTGTATGCCAAATTTTCAAAGTATGAATTCTGGCTTGATTCAGTGGGATTTTTGGGCCATATAGTTTCGTGCGAGGGGATCAAGGTAGATCCGAAGAAGATTGAGGCAGTGCAGAGTTGGTTCAGACCGTCCTCAGCTACAGAGATCCGGAGTTTCCTGGGTTTGGCAGGGTATTATCGCCGATTTGTAGATGTCACGACCCAAACTAACCCTGTCGTGATGGAGCCTATCGTGGAACAAGGCAAGCCGACTCATTTCCAAAACAAACCGATATCTTCATTTCAAAGATAATTTCAAGGCAATTTAACATAAAAACCTTCGTAAAGAAGTTCAAATCAAAACAAAAGTGCAGAAAAGAAAATCCCGACATCGAGGTGTCACTAGTCATGCGCATCTACTATAATTTGTTTGACAATATCGAGAATAACATAGTCTGGAAAATAGCTAAATACAACTAAAGGAAGATAAGGAAGGAGAAAAACAGGGCTGCGATCGCCAGGCAGCTACCTTGCTATCGCCGATGATCCGCTACTGAATATATCAACAACCGCTACCGCAGCCAGAAATGCCTGGATCTGCACACAAGGTGCAATGAGTAACGTGAGTACGCCAACTTAGTAAGTAACAACAATAAATAAAGATTGAGAAGTAGTGACGAGCAATAATGCAAGTAAAGTTCATATCACAAAAATTCAGTAAAATACAACATGCTTTTAAAACCAGAGTTTGAATCAAATCGGCTCTTTTAAATCCAAATCCAGAAAAATCATTTAAAGACATCTTTCAACAGTTTCCAAATAAAGGCTCAATGCAAAGGTGAGAAAAAACAGTGAAATCATAATCAGCCCCTCGGGCAACATCACTCATATACAGCCCCTCGGGCAAACCTCACAATCACTCGTATACAGCCCCTCGGGCAGACCTCACCATCACTCGTGCCTCCAGTCACTCAACACTCGGCACTTGGCACTCGCACTCAGTAGGTACCTGCGCTCACTGGGGGTGTGTACAGACTCCGGAGGCGCTCCTTCAGCCCAAGCGCTATATCAAGCCAATCATGGCATCAATCAACGAGGCCCTCGACCTATATCAAACATGTTGTAGCGTGCAGCCCGATCCCATAAATATTCTCACAAATCATGCCCTCAGCCTTACTCAGTCGTAAATCTCTCCAGCCTCTCGGGCTCTAAGAAAACAAAGTATTCAGCCCAAAAAACATTTATATGATGCATCAAAATGGAGTAATAAAGACTGAGTTATACTGTAAATATGTATAACCATGACTTAGTATAGATTTTCAATCAAAAACAATGAGAGTATAGAAAGAAAAGACCTCTAAGGGTCCAAACAACACTGGCATAAGGCCTAAACATGGCATCCAGCCTGATTTACGGAAATTCTTTCTAAAACACATACGAATCATATAATTTCAACAAAATATTCAACTTTACAGTTGATACGGGACAGATCAAGTCGCAATCCCCAACGGTGCACGCCCACAAGCCCGTCACCTAGCATGTGCGCCACCTCCAAATAGTAAAATGATACAAAATTTAGGGTTTCATACCCTCAGAACCAGATTTACAATCGTTACTTACCTCAAACCAATCAAAGCCCTACTCCGCAATGCCCTTGCCTCTCGAATCGACCTCTGAACGTCCTGAATCTAACCACAAGCAATACAATACCATTAATATATGCTAAAGGAATCAATTCCACAAGAAAACTACTAAATTAGACTCAAAACCCGAAATTGGCTCAAACCCGGCCCTTGGGCCCACGTCTCGGAATCCGACGAAAGTCACAAAACCCAAAAACCCATTCACTCACGAGTTTAGTCATACCAAATTTACCAAAATCCGACAACAAAATCCCCTTCAAAACCTCAAACTTCCATCTCAAGAACTCTTCTACTTTTCCCCCAATTTCTCACCCCAAATCACAATTTAGATGATAACAATCGAGATATAATCGTGGAATTTAACCAAAACCAAGTAAGAAACACTTACCCTAATCAACTCCCTGAAAATCTCTTCAAAGATCGCCTAAATCCGTGGTCTCTAGCTCAAAATATGAAAAATGGGTTCAAACCCCGATTTTGAAATTTAACACTGCCGCCCAGATTTCCTTCTTCCCGAACGCGAAAGTACCCTCGCATTCGCGAAGCACAACTGCCTCTTCCCAGAAATCCCTTCTACACAAACACGATCTACCACTCGCGAACGCGAACCTTTACTGAACCTTCTATTCGCGAACGCGACCTCACCCTCGCGAACGCGTAGACCAAATGAATGGGGTCCCCAGCTGCCTCTTCTCTTCTTCGCGAACACGTTACTCATCTCGCGTCTGCGATGCACTCTACTCCTAAACCTTCGCGAACATGTCCCTTACTTCACCAACGCGAAAAAAAATTCTTCTTATATCTCCAGATACTCTTCACTAATGCGAGACCTACCTTACGAACGCGTAAGAGGAAACTAGAAACAGCAAAAACCAGCAGATCAGATATCACTCAAAGGCCATAATTGGTCCGTTAACCACCTGAAACTCACCCGAGACCCTCGGGACCTTATCCAAACATACCAACACGTCCCATAACATCATACGAACTTAGTTAAACCTTCGAATCACTCAAAACAATATCAAAATACCAAATTACCCCCGGATTCAAGTCTAAGAACTTCTAAACTTCCGAATTCCACCAACGATGCCGAAACCTACCAAACCACATCCAAATGGCCTCAAATTGTACAAAAACCTCAAAAATGACACCACAAACCTACTCCAACTTTCGAAAATCCATTCCGACCTCGATATCAAATTTTCCATTGCCGATCGAAATCATCAAATTTCTAATTTTCGCCAATTCAAGCTAAATTCCACTACGGACCTTCAAATCACAATCCGAACGTGCTCCTAAGTCCAAAATCACCTAACAGAGCTAACGAAAGCATCAAAATTAAAATCCGAGAACTTTTACACCTAAGTCAATATCCGGTTGACTTTCCAACTTAAGGTTTTAAATAAGAGACTAAGTGTCTCAATTAACTCCGAATACCACGTGAAAACCTTCATTGGATACCACATGCCCCAAGAATGCTACTGAACCGAGCCAAAACTCATACTTAGAGTACTTTGCATAAAGCTTCTCCTCCCTCAATCTCTGTAATACAATCCTCAGATGCTGAGCATGTTCCTCCTGGCTACGAGAGTACACCAAGATGTCATCAATGAATACAATAATGAATTATTCCAAATAGGGCTGGAACACTCTGTTCATCAAATGTATGAACGTTGCTGGGGCATTGGTCAGCCCAAAGGACATCACTAAGAACTCATAATGGCCATATCGGGTCCTGAAAGTTGTCTTAAGAATATCCGAATCTCGAATCTTTAGCTGGTGATACCCGGACCTCAAATCAATCTTGGAAAACACCCTCGCTCCCTGAAGCTGGTCAAATAAATTATCAATATGAGGCAAGGGATACTTTTTCTTGACTTTGACCTTGTTCAACTGCCTGTAATCAATGCACATCCTCATGGAACCGGTGCACCCCAAGGTGACACACTAGACTGAATAAACCCCTTATCAACGAGTTCCTGAAGCTTCTCTTTCAATTCCTTCAACTCCGTTGGTGCCATACGATATGGTGGAATATAAATGGGCTGAGTGCCCGGCACCAAAGTCAATATCCATGTCAGACGACATGCCCAATAGGTTTGCAGGAAACACATCCGAAAATCACGTACCACCGGAACAGAATCAATGGCAGGAGTCTCTACACTAACATCCCTCACAAATTCCAAATAAGATAGGCAACCCTTCTGAACCATACGCCGAGCTTTCAAATATGAAATTACCCTACTAGGTATATAATCTATAGAACTGCTCCACTCAACCCTCAAAAATCCCAGCATCGCCAACGTCACGGTCTTAGCGTGATAATCTAGAACATCATGACATGGAGATAACCAATCCATACCTAATATCACATCAAAGTCAACCATACTGAGCAGCAAAAGGTCCACTCAGGTCTCTAGACCCCCAATAGTCACCACACATAACTGATATATGCGGTCCACAATAATAGTATCGCCCACAGGAGTAGATACATGAACAAATGCAACTAAAGACTCACGAGGCATATCCAGAAAATGAGCAAAATATGAGGAAACATATGAATATGTAGAACCAGAGTCAAATAATACGGAGGCATCTCTGTGAAAAAATAAGACGATACTTGTAATCACGGCATCTAAGGCAATAGAATCTTGTCTGGATGGGAGTGCATAGAAATGGGCTTGACCACCACCTAATCGACCTCCCCCTTTAGGGCGACCCCTAGCTGACTGACCTTCACCCCTAGCTGGCTGGGCGGGTGGTGAAGTAACTAGTGCTGAAGTCGATGGCTGACTCCTCTGCTGAGGCGGCCCCCCATGACGATGAGGACACTGCCTCCACATATGCCCAAACTCTCCACACTCAAAACAACTCCCTAGTGCGGGAGACGGGGACTGAAGAGAACCCCTAGCACCGAAATAACTAGGTGAGCTGACTGAGCATGCATGAATGGACGACCTATACCGTGATGGAACTGACGCCCATGAGGAGCACCATTGAATCCACCCTGACCACGAGGCCTATTGGCCTCCCTCTCAACCCTCTCCTGACCGCGAACCATCTCAATTTGTCGAGCAATGTCGACAATCTCATCAAAGGTAGCACCAGACACTCTCTCTCTGGTCATAAGCAACCGAAGCTGAAAACCGAGGCCATCTATAAACCTCCTGTTCCTCTCTCGGTATGTGGGAACCAACCAGATCGTATGACGGGCAAACTTGGAGAACCGTATCTCACACTGTGTCACAGACATATCACCATGACGAAGCTGCTCAAACGGTCTGCGCAGCTCCTCTCTACGGGACTGAGGTACAAACTTCTCTAGAAAGAGGACGGAGAACTGCTGCCAAGTAAGTGGTGTTGCACCAACCGACCTATGCCTCTCGTAAGCCTCCCACCAACTAAATGCAGTCCCAGAGAACTGGAAAGTAGTGAATGAGACTCCACTTGTCTCCAGAATACCTGCTGTACGGAGCATCCTCTGACACTTATCTAAGAAACCTTGTGCATCCTCACCCTCTGCACCACTGAAAGATGGAGGCTGGAGTCTCCCAAACCTCTCCAATCTACACTGCTCATCTTCAGGCATAATAGGAACTACATAGTCCTGAGCAGCCTTAACCGGATGGGCTGGTGGTGCCCCCGGTGTCTTAAGCCCCTGAATAACCTGCTCCGGTGTGCGAGCGGTGGGAGTCTGAGTGCCTCCCCCGGCCTGAGAAGTGGCTGCGGCCGTCGAGATAGAGACCGCCTGAGCAAGGTCGGTACACACTGCCAGAATCTGAGCTAGGGCCTCCTGAATGCCTGGAATCACAATAGGCACAGGTGGTGCCTGAGCTGGTGCATCCACAACTGTTATTTGATCCTGATCTAGGGTAACTGGTGGGTCTGTAGGTACTGCCCCAGGTGCTGTGCGGGCTGCACCTATGCCCCAACCGCGGCCTCTACCGTGACCTCGGCCTCTCGCGGCCCTGGCTAGTGGTACTGGTGGCTGTCCATCATGACCGGTAGTACAAGTCCTCACCATCTATGAGAGAATGAAACAACAGAAGTTTAGTTACCGAAATCAACAGATTCGAACGACAAGAATTCAAGAATGAGATTTCCTAAAGGTTCTGCAGCCTCTCAAAGATAAGTACAGACGTCTCCGTACCGATGCGCAAGACTCTACTAAACCCGCTCATGACTCGTGAGACCTATGTAACCTAGGCTCTGATACAAACTTGTCACGACCCAAACTAACCATGTTGTGATGGAGCCTATCGTGGAACTAGGCAAGCCGACTCATTTCCAAAACAAACCGATATTTTCATTTCAAAGATTGTTTCAAGGCTATTTAACATAAAAACCGTCGTAAAGGAGTTCAAATCAAAACAAAAGTATGGAAAAGAAAAGCCCGACATCGGGGTGTCACTAATCATGAGCATCAACTACAATGTGTCTGAAAAAATCGAGACTAACATAGTCTGGAAAATAGCTAAATACAACTAAAGGAAGATAAGGAAGGAGAAAAATAGGGGTGTGATCGCTAGGCAGCTACCTTGCTATCTCCGATGATCCGCTATTGAATATATCAACAACCGCTACTGTGGCCAGAAATGCCTGGATCTGCACACAAGGTGCAAGGAGTAATGTGAGTACGTCAACTTAGTAAGTAACAACAGTAAATAAAGACTGAAAGTAGTGATGAGAAATAATGCAAGTAAAGTTCATATCACAAACATTCAGTAAAATACAGCATGCTTTTAAAACCAGAGTTCTAATCACATCAGCTCTTTTAAATCCAAATCCAGAAAAATCATTTAAAGACATCTTTCAACAGCTTTCAAACAAAGCCTCAATGCAAAGGTGAGCAAAAATAATGAAATCATAATCAGCCTCTTGGCCAACATCACTCATATATAGCGCCTCGGGCAAACCTCACAATCATTCGTATATAGCCCCTCGGACAGACCTCACCTTCATTCATGCCTCCCAGTCACTCAGCACTCAGCACTCGCGCTTAGTAGGTACCTGCGCTCACTGGGGGTGTGTACAGACTCTGGAGGGGCTTCTTCAGCCCAAGCACTATATCAAGCCAATCATGGCATAAATCAATGAGGCCCTCGACCTATATTAAACATGCTGCGGTGTGCAGCCCGATACTATAAATATCCTCACAAATCAGGCCCTCGGCCTCACTCAGTCATATACCTCTCCAGCACTCGGGCTCTCAGAAAACAAAGTATTCAGCCCAAACAACATTTATATGATGTATCAAAATGGAGTAATAGAGACTGAGTTATGCTGTAAATATGTATAACCATGACTGAGTATAGATTTTCAATCAAAACCAATGAGAGGATAGCAAGAAAAGACCTCTAAGGGTCCAAACAACACTAGCATAAGGCCTAAACATGGCATCCATCCTGATTTATGGAAATTCTTTCTAAAACACATAAGAATCATATAGTTTAAACAAAATATTCAACTTTACAGTTGATACGGGACGAACCAAGTCACAATCCTCAATGGTGCACGCCACACGCCCGTCACCTAGCATGTGCACCACTTCCAAATAGTAAAATGATACAAAATTCCGGAGTTTCATATCCTCAGGACCAGATTTACAATCGTTACTTACCTCAAATCGATCAAATCCCTACTCTGCAATGCCCTTGCCTCTTGAAATGGCCTCCAAGCATCCCGAATCTAGCCACAAGCAGTACAATACCGTTAATATATGCTAAAGGAATCAATTCCACAAGAAAACTACTAAATTAGACTCAAAATCAGAAATTGGCTCAAACCCGGCCCCTGGGCCCACGTCTCGGAATCCAACACAAGTCACAAAACCCAAAAGCCTATTAACTCACGAGTCTAGGCATACCAAATTTACCAAAATCTGACAGTAAAATCCCCTTCAAAACCTCAAAATTCCATCTCAATAACTCTTCCACTTTTTTCCCAATTTCTCATCCCAAATCACAATTTAGATGATAAAAATCAAGATATAATCATGGAATTTAACCAAAACCAAGTGATAAACACTTACCCCAATCAACTCCCTTAACATCCTTTCAAATAGCACCTAAATCCGTGGTCTCTAACTCAAAATATGAAAAATGGGTTCAAACCCCGATTGTGAAATTTAACACTGATGCCCAGATTTCCTTCTTCGCGAACGCGACAGTTCCCTCGCGTTCACGAAGCACAACTGCCTCTGCCCAGAAATCCCTTCTACGCAAACATGATCTACCACTCGGGAACGCGAACCATTTCTTAACCTTCTCTTTGCGAACGTGACCTCACCCTCGCGAACGCGTAGACCAAATGAATGGGGTCCCCAGCTGCCTCTTCTCTTCTTCGTGAACGCGTTATTCATCTCGCGTCCACGATGCACTTTACTCCTAAACCTTCGCGAACACATCCCTTACTTTGCGAAATCGAATAGCAATTCTTCCTCAGTCTCCAGATACTCTTCGCGAACGCGTAAGAGGAAACCAACAACAACAAAAAATAGCAGATCAGCTACCACTCAAAGGCCATAATTAGTCCGTTAACCACCCGAAACTCACCCGAGACCCTTGTGACCTCAAACAAACATACTAAAACGTCCCATAATGTCATACGAACTTAGTCGAACCTTCGGATCACTCAAAACAACATCCAAATATCAAATTAACCCTGGATTCAAGCATAAGAACTTCTAAACTTTTGAATTCCTCCAACGATGCCGAAACCTACCAAACCATGTCCGAATGACATCAAATTTTACACACACGTAACAAATGACACCACGAACCTATTCCAACTTCCAGAAATCAATTCCGACCCCGATATTAAATTTTCCATTGCGGATCAAAATTGCCAAATTTCCAACTTTCGCCAATTCAAGCCAAATTCCACTACGGATCTCCAAATCACATTCCGAACGGGATCCTAAGTCCAAAATCACATAACGGAGCTAACGGAACTATCCAAATTCAAATCCGAGATCATTTACATCTAAGTCAACATCCAGTTGACTTTCCAACTTAAGGTTCTAAATAAGAGACTAAGTGTCTCAATTCACTCCGAAACTACTCCAGGCCCAAACCAACTAACCTGATATATCATAATATAGCTGAAAACCCTAAAGGGAAGTAGAAATGGGAAAAACAGGGCTATAACTCTCGAAACGACCGGCCAGATCGTTACAGTAGAGGGTTTCTCTTCTATTGTTGCACCTATGACCAAATTGACCCACAAGTTTGCTCCATTCAGGTGGACCGAGGAATATGAGGAGGGCTTCCAAAAGCTCAAGACAGCTTTGACTACAGCCCCAGTGTTGGTATTACCTACAGGTTCAAGGTCTTATACTGTGTATTGTGATGCGTTGCATATTGGTCTTGGTGCAGTGTTGATGCAAGACGGCAGGATGATTGGCTACGCGTCCAAATAGTTAAAGGTACATGAGAAGAATTATCCGGTCCATGACCTTGAGTTAGCATCTATTGTTCATGCCTTCAATATTTGGCTGTATTATTTGTACGGTGTCAATTGTGAGGTCTACACCGATCACCAGAGTCTACAACATCTGTTTAAACAGAAGGATCTTAATTTGCGGCAGCGGAGATATCACCATTCTCGATTATCCCGGAAAGGCCAATGTAGTGGTCGATGCCTTGAGTCGTATGGCAGAGAGTTTGGGCAGCTTAGCATATTTACCGGTAACAGAGAGGCCTTTAGCTTTGGATGTTCAGGCCTTAGCCAACCAGTTTGTCAGGTTGGATATTTTCGACCGAGCCGAGTTTTGGCTTGTGTGGTTTCTCAGTCTTCTCTTTATGATCGTATCATAGAGCGTCAGTACGATGACCCTCATCTGCTTGTCCTTAGGGACACAGTTCAGCACGGTGATGCCAAGGAAGTCACTACTGGAGATGATAATGTATTACGGATGCAAGGCAGGCTATGTGTGCCTAATGTAGATGGTTTACGTGAGTTGATTCTTTAAAAGTCTCAAAGTTCATGGTACTCCCTTCATCCGGGTGCTACAAAGATATATCAGGACCTGAGACAACACTATTGGTGGAGGCGGATGAAGAAAGACATAGTGGAGTATACAGCTCAGTGTTTCAATTATCATCAGGTAAAATATGAGCATCAGTGGCCAGGTGGATTGCTTCAGAAGTTAGAAATTCCGGAGTGGAAATGGGAGAGGATCACTATGGATTTCATTGTTAGGCTTCCATGGACTCGGCAGAAGTTTGATGCAGTTTGGGTGATTGTAGATAGGCTGACCAAGTCAGCTCATTTCATTCCTGTGATGACTACCTATTCTTCCGAGCAGTTGGCTCAAGTCTATATTCGCGAGATTGTCAGACTTCATGGCATATCGGTATCTATCATTTTTGACCGGGGTACACGGTTTAGGAGGGCTGTATAACGAGAGTTGGGTACTCATGTGGAGTTGAGTACAACATTTCACCCTCAGACAGACGGGCAGTCCGAACACACTATTCAGATATTGGAGGATATGCTTCGTACATGTGTGATAGATTTTGGGGGTGCTTGGGATCAGTTCTTGCCACTTGCAGAGTTTTCTTAGAACAACAGTGACCAGTCGAGAATTCAGATGGCTCTGTATGAGGTCTTGTATGATAGGCAGTGCCAGTCTCCAGTGGGTTGGTTTGAACCGAGTGAGGCTAGGCTATTGGGTAAGGAATGTGGTTCAGGTTGCCTTGGAAAAGGTTAAGTTGATTCAGGATCGACTTCGTACAGCCCAATCTAGACAGAAGAGTTATGCGGATCGGAAGGTTCGTGATGTTGCATTCATGGTTGGTGAGCGGGTCTTGCTCCAGATTTCGCCTATGAAGGGTGTTATGAGGTTCAGAAAGAAGAGCAAGTTGAGCCCGAGGTATATCAGACCTTTTGAGATTCTTGAGAGAGTTGGAGAGGTGGCTTACAGACTTGCACTACCACCTAGTTTCTCTGCAGTTCATCCGGTATTCCATGTTTCTATGCTCCGGAAGTATCACGGAGATCCGTCTCATGTGTTAGACTTCAGTTTAGTTCGGTTAGATAAGGATCTATCTTATGTTGAGGATCCAGTGGCTATTTTGGATAGACAGGTTCGAAAGCTGAGGTCAAAGAACATTGCTTCTGTGAAGGTTCAGTGGAGAGGTCATCCGGTCGAGGAGGTGACTTGGGAGACCGAGCAGGATATGTGCAGCCATTATCCTCATCTTTTCACCACTTCAGGTATGTCTCTATGCTCGTTCGAGGACGAACGATTGTTTTAAGAGGGGGAGGATGTAACGACCCAGCCAGTCATTTTAAAAGTTGTAGCCCCATTCCCCTATTTACTGCTCATTCTGTACTTTATAACTGATATATGACTTGCCGGAGTAATTGGTTTAGGTCTGGTGAGGTTTTGGAATGAATTGGAACACTTAGTTCCAAGTTTTAAAGCTTAAGTTCAAATAGTGACCGGATGCCGACTTATGTGCAAACGACCCCTGAATAAAATTTTGATGATTCCAACAGTAGGGTGCTTTTGGGTTTAGGAGTGTGTTCGGAATTTTATTTGAAAGTCCGTAGTTAAATTAGGCTTGAAATGGCTAAAATAGGAAAATTAAATTTGGAAGTTTGACCGGAGAGTTGACTTTTTGATATCGGGATCAGAATCTAGTTCTAAAACTTTTCATAGCTCTATTATGTCATTTGTGACTTGTGTGCAAAATTTGAGGCCAATCGGACTTGATTTGATAGGTTTCGACATCCGATGTAGAAGTTAAAAAATCTAAAGTTTCATTAAGCTTGAATTGGGGCGTGATTTCTGATTTTAGTGTTATTTGATGTGATTTTAGGTTTCAAATAAGTTCGTATGATGTTTTAGGACTTGTTAGTGTATTTGGTTGAGGTCCCGAGGGCATCGGGTGAGTTTCGGATGGTTAATGGATCAAAAGTTGGACTTAAACAGCTGCTGCAAAGGCTGCTACAATTTTCTTTTGCTGAAAATGCAGAAAATCGAAGCACAAAAAATCGATCTCAGAAATTAAGCCGAGCATCGAAGGTCAGGCTCGAGGGCCATGATCGAGGCCCAGGATTGAGGGCTATGACTGAGGCCAGTAATCGAAGGCCCAGGATCGAGGGCTATGACCAAGGCCAGGATTGAGGGCCATAAATATCGAAGCCATGATCGATGGTTGCCTCGGCAGTTTTATAAAACTGGGGATTTCGTCCCATTTGCCATTTTTGACGAATTTGAGCTTGAGTGGAAGCGAATTTTGACAATTTTTTAAGCGAAAATATTTGGGTAAGTGATTCTAACTCAGATTTGGTCCATATACACGAATATATCATTATTATCACCATTAAATTAGTGTATTGAGATGGAAATTTGAAATATTTTTAGAAATCTCATAGAAACGAATTTTTGAGATTTCGGTGTCGATTCGGAGTCGGATTTGAGTGAAATGGTATGGTTGGACTCGTAATTGAATGGGTTATCGGATTTCGTAACTTTCGCCGGATTCCGAGACATGGTCCCCACGGGCAATGTTTGAGTTAATTTCGGGTTTTTATTGAACAAATATAGTATTTTCTTATGAAATTGATTCCTATAATTTTTGTTGACTGTATCAAATTATTATGACTAGATTCGAGTCGATTATAGTCAGAAAATAGAGGAAAAGGCATTGGTATTGATGTGATAATTGTAATGTGATGAAAGTCATGTATACGAAGGTGACGAGTGTGTACACGGGCTAAATGTGAAAGATTATATTTTTAAATTGTGTAGATCACTGTTGCATATTAATTAAATTATTAAATATTATTATATTCTCCATCATTGATCTGATTTATATACTTTAAATTTGCTTGACTTTCTCCTGCTAATTGTTTTTACCCGTTCAGTTGAAACTTGGTTTTTTTTTTATTCTGTGCATTATTTGAAGCTGGAATTTCTTTAATTTAAATATTATTAATATGAATTATTTGATATTTTAAATTTGGAACCGAGGCAACGTATTAAAAGAATTTAATTTTTTTTTGTTGAGTTATTTATTTTCGAATATTTTTGTGAGATTTTTGTTCTCATTATGATTGAGTCGTTAGCTCCATGTTATGGAAAATATTGTTGCTATTATTTATTTTCGCAAATTGAAATATTTAAGCACTTGAGGTGCAGATTGTGATATTTTGTGATATTGAAACGCATGCGGTGGTATAATGTCTGGGCGTTGAAACGCATGCGGTGAGATAAGGGTGGCTTGATACGCGTGGCTAGTAGGAGAACTACTAGAAGTCATGCGGTGTGATAAGGGTGGCTAGAACGCGGGATTCTATTTCGGAAAAAATGTTTTTCTTTAAAATTAAATGTGAAGGCTCCTGCGGTGATATAAGAAAATGAGATATTGTGAATTTATTTATGATTTAGGATTATGAGGCGGTACCTCGCGATTGCCCTTGTTGATATTGATTTATGGCCGCAGTTGCCTTTGATTATTGTTGTGACTTTCTTAAAGTTGAAAAGAATGTTGTTTTGTTTTCACGAGGTATTATTTGTCATTATTTGGCATAGTTAATTGGTGACATACTACTTACTTTATTCATTTTCATTGTCATTTCATTTTTATTATATTGTTAAATATTTCACTTTGTCTTTTATTATTCCAGTAGGTCCTGACCTTACCTCGTCGCTACTCTACCGAGGTTAGGCTTGACACTTACTGGGTTCCGCTGTGGTGTACTCATACTATGCTTCTGCATATCTTTTTGTGCAGATCCAGGTACATCCTACCAGTCCAGACATCAGTGAGTTACCTGTGTACGGAGACTTCGTGATATATCTGTCAGCGTCCGCAGACTCCGGAGTCCCCTTCTATCTTTATTATGTTGCTTCCTTATTTTTCTTAGACCCTGATATATATAGATACATTAAGGATAAATTCTTAGAAGCTTGTGACTTATTTCTACCGGG
>AWOL01S0021055.1:48264-64547 GCA_000715115.1 Nicotiana otophora
TATATATATATATATATATTGAGGATAAATTCTTAGAAGCTTGTGACTTATTTCTACCGGGGTTTGGGAGTTGTAATTATATGAATTTGAAGATTATTTATTTCAGATTTCTATTGTTATTCTGCATTTATAGGCTTACCTAGTCTTAGAGACTAGGTGACATCACGACATCCTACGGAAGAAATTTGGGGTCGTGACATAACAAAACTTGTGGGAAGAAAATTAATTCTTCAAACCTCAAAAGAGATGGGGTTAAGGCCGACATATTGTCAATAGAGATGGTAACCCAACCTATGTGATTGGAGATCCCATGAAATATGCTCATATGGGTAATAACAAGTCGATATTGGCACTGAAGCACTAAAATAGAGTGCTTGACTGCTACTAATTGAGAGGCTGAGTTATAACTCTTAATGAAATTCATAGTCCTTATGGATGGTACATTTAAAAGCATTATACACTTGATGAATTCACCTATATGAGAGTGGAGTGGGCCGCTCCTATGAGATTTTGGCCTAGTCTCTAGAGCTCTCATGAATAACCAGGCACACGCATGGTCTATTGGGTGCAAAACTGCATTGAACAACAAAATTGTGAGGGTCGAAATATGATTGATAAAATCTCTGACTTACAATAAGAATTATTGGTTTATAGAAATATTATATTTCATCAGTAATTCCGTGAGTTAAATTTTATTGGTCTAAGTTTGGTTCATAGTACAAAAGACACCAAACTTATTACATTTGGACCATGTAAATCCAGCAAGTTGTTAATTCTTCCATTCCTTTATCCTTTTCCTATAATTTTTTGAAAATATATGGGGATTGTGGCAGTACTTTTAAAAATTAAATAGCCAAGTGGCTATGAATATCTACCATGTGACCTTTTGCATGAAGATATGTGGCCAAATGGCTAAGCCAAAATCAAGTGACAATCATCTTTCATGCAATTAAACATTTGGCAATTTAGGAAGACCCTAGTATCTCTATAAATAGCCTTCTTGTTCATCGGCAGGAGAAATCAACAAAAAAATGATCTTTGTTACACCTTTCTTAGCTAATCATTGCTTTCTTCTTTAGCTAATCATTACTATAATTATTATTCTCACTATTGACCAAATCATTATCTGTTGAAATTATTTCTTCTTTCCGGTTTATTCCAAAACTTGCTGGTATTATTTAATTTTGCTGATTCATGTATCCTCTAAATAAATAGAGATGGACTTGTTTAATTCTGGGAAAATATTTCACATTGCTGAAATAGTTTCTTAGGAAAGTGCCCAGCATAATTCAAGCCAATTCGTGTATTTGCTTACAAATAATATTATTACAGTATTATTATCGTTATTTTCCGGTATCATTTCCCTACGAAAGGAATGGGAGGAAATATTTCCTTTGCGGTGGCGTAGGGCAAAGAAAAATAAATATCTTAATTTTGCCTTGTGGAGAGAGGACTGGTCCTGTGAATAGAGTGAAAGACAGAGTTTATAGAGTGAAAGACAAAGAGTTTACTCCTAATGTACCAGCACAACTTAGGTGAAAAATTGAGTTGCAACTTAATATCTCATTGTGAACCTTTTACAACTGGGAAATCCTTTTTTGTTTTGGGTTAGAGTGGACAAGGTGGGTTGCTCTGATGGTAAGCACCCTCCACTTCCAACCAAGAGGTTGTGAGTTCGAGTCACCCCAAGAGCAAGGTGGGGAGTTCTTGGAGGGAAGGATGCCGAGTTTCATTTGGAAACAGCCTCTCTACCCCAGGGTAGGGGTAAGGTCTGCATACACACTACCCTCCCCAGACCCCACTAATGGGATTATACTGGGTTGTTGTTGTTGTTGTTTTGGGTTAGAGTGGACAAGGTGGGTTGCTCTGATGGTAAGCACCCTCCACTTCCAACCAAGAGGTTGTGAGTTCGAGTCACCCCAAGAGCAAGGTGGGGAGTTCTTGGAGGGAAGGATGCCGAGTTTCATTTGGAAACAGCCTCTCTACCCCAGGGTAGGGGTAAGGTCTGCATACACACTACCCTCCCCAGACCCCACTAATGGGATTATACTGGGTTGTTGTTGTTGTTGTTTTGGGTTAGAGTGGACAAGGTGGGTTGCTCTGATGGTAAGCACCCTCCACTTCCAACCAAGAGGTTGTGAGTTCGAGTCACCCCAAGAGCAAGGTGGGGAGTTCTTGGAGGGAAGGATGCCGAGTTTCATTTGGAAACAGCCTCTCTACCCCAGGGTAGGGGTAAGGTCTGCATACACACTACCCTCCCCAGACCCCACTAATGGGATTATACTGGGTTGTTGTTGTTGTTGTTTTGGGTTAGAGTGGACAAGGTGGGTTGCTCTGATGGTAAGCACCCTCCACTTCCAACCAAGAGGTTGTGAGTTCGAGTCACCCCAAGAGCAAGGTGGGGAGTTCTTGGAGGGAAGGATGCCGAGTTTCATTTGGAAACAGCCTCTCTACCCCAGGGTAGGGGTAAGGTCTGCATACACACTACCCTCCCCAGACCCCACTAATGGGATTATACTGGGTTGTTGTTGTTGTTGTTTTGGGTTAGAGTGGAATGACATTCACATGTTATGCACAATATTCGCAGAATTTATTACTCCAGAAAGGATTAAGCCTAACGCTGAGGTGTTAGTACAATGGCACCTTTAATTTTGCGGTCGTTAGCACAATATTCGCAGAACTTGTTAATTTTCCGGATTTTATTCATTTCGATTTTGTTTTTAGAAGCAGCATCTGCTTTTGTTAAAGTCAATGTTTATGAAATTTCCAACACTTTCACTAGTTTAAATTTACATTCTCATTAATAAAGAGAAAACATTTATCCTTCAATTTAAAAGTAGGAGTGTACAAATCGAATCGTAAAATCGCACCAAACCGAAAAGTCAAATCAAACAGATTAAAAAATCTGATTATGTTTGGTTTGGTATTGAGTAAGAAAATCCAAACCAGACCGACATATAAATATATAATTTTTATATATACTTTTAAGATTTTTTATAGAATCTTCTTAAAAAATTATCTAGAAATATTTGCGATTTTCATATGGGATAATATTAGTTAAATATGAAGTGCTCCATATTTATTAACTTTAAATAGCAGGTTGTATGATCACTTTCTTATCAAGTGTTAGTGAAATGCGTCAATCTCTTTGTTCTTCCATATTTACATGTCAACATCTATTAAATTCTTATATCTTTTTCGAATTTGAAATGGTATTTATCACGACCCCAAATTCCCTCCGTAGAATGTTGTGATGACACCTAGTCTCTAAGACTAGGTAAGCCTAACAATATGTGGAAATATTAAATAAAACTTAAAATCTCAAAACTCCAATAATTTCATAAATAGAATCTATAAACGCAATGCGTACAACTCCCCAAAACCTGGTAAAATATAAGTCATAAGCTCTAGATACAGTGTTGGACAATCCTATACATCACTGTCTATAAGAGTTTAAAGAAATAAGAAAAAACATGATAGAAGGAGACTCTGAGGCCTGCGGACGCGGGCAGGTGTGCCTTGAAGTCTCCAATAGCAAACTTAGCAGGGATTGATACGATGTACCTGAATCTGCACAAAAATATATGCAGAAGCGTAGTAAGAGTACACCACAATGGTACTTAGTAAGTACCAAGTCTAACCTCGGTAGAGTTATGACGAGGCCATGTCAAGGCCCTACTAGAGATAATAAGAAAACAAGACAGAAGACGTAGCAATATAATGATAATGACAAAGGAAGTAAAACAACAAATAATCTACGGAAAGTTAATAGCACGGAATCAAGGCAGTTAATATAACACGAAAGGAAAACAAAGATTTTACATGTTAAGGAAAGAACAACTAAAACAAATACAGCAAATAGAGAAAGATCAAAAGGGGCCCTACCGAGGTACCGCCTTGTAGTCCTAAATCATAAAAGTAACTCACAGACTTTCCTTTTATCACGCGGGAGCCTTTACATTTAGTTTTGAAAATTATTTTTTCGAAATAGCACCCCGCGTTTTAGCCCACCTTATCACACCACATGGCTTCTAGTAGTTCCCCCTACTAGCCATGCGTATCAAGCCCACCTTATCTCATCACATGCATTTCAACACTCGGACCTTATACCACTGTATGCATATAAATAGTAACAACAGCACGACAGAAACCTCGTGCAAATAGTAACAACAACAGCACGATAGAAAACCCGTGCAAATAATCAAACATTCCTCTCAACAATAACATGAATGCCAAAAATATAACAACTCAATAAAATGATATTTCACAACTTACACTTTGCCTCAATAGAAACTATGACCTTTGCAACTCAACACCAAATTCAACAACAAGATATTTCAAGGATAACAAATTTCAAATAAATAATCCCACAGTTAAATAATGAATACAGAATTAAGAAAGTAAGTAATTCAACTAAATATGTAGTACAAGTTACAGAGATAAGACAAGTAGACAAGTGAAATTAGACTAAACATGGTGGTTATAACATGCTAAAGTAACTCAATTAAAGCATGAAAAAGAAACTACGTAGCTAAAATCGAAATCTCAACATTTAGCTCGTGTACGCACTCGTCACCTTGCGTACACGGCCTCCACATATCACAATTATCACAACAATACCAAATTCTAAGAGACATTTCCCCCCACACAAAGTTAGACAAGTCACTAACCTCAAACCATGCAAAATCAATCAACTAGAAGGCCTTTTCCTTGATTTTCCAACTTCGAACGGCTCGCATCTAGCCAAAATAATTTAATACTATAAATATAACTATAGGAAACTAATTTAAAAAATAAAATTATGATTTTAGCAAAGAATTGAACAATCGCTCCAAAAAGTCAACCCGAGCCCGCGCCTCGGAACCCGACCAAAATTACAAAAATCGAACACCCATTCGATATCGAGTCCAACCATATGTGATGACCCAAAATATCATCTTTAAATTTAATAAGTAATTCTGTGTTCTAAGACCTTGAAAAGTACTATTTATTATTTTTCGACTTGCGTGCGCAGTCCATACAATTTTTCGGAAAGTTTTTATGTGAAAAATGGATTAAAATGTGAAATAGAGCTTTAAAATTCAACTGAGTTGACTTTGGTCAATATTTTAAGCAAACGGATCCGAATCAGTGTTTTGATAATTCTGGTAGGTCCATATCGTGATTTGGGACTTGGGCGTATGCCCAAAATCGAATTCCGAGGTCCCTAGCCCGAGATATGGAATTTTGATGAAAAATTAAAAGATGAAAGCTTAAAGATTTTTAAGAAGTTACTGATATTGGATTTATTGACATCAGGGACGTATTTTGGTTCTGGAGCCCGGTATACGTCCACTATAACATTTATGACCTGTCTGCCGAATTTGGTGAGAATCAGAGTTGATTTGATGAGATTCGGACGTCCGGTTGTAAAAATATAAATTTTACAAAGTTTTCAAGAATATTTCCTTTGATTTGGCATCCGATTCGTAGTTCTAGGTGTTATTTTGGCAATTTGATCGTACGAGCAAGTTCGTATGATGTTTTAGGACTTGTGTGCATGTTTGGTTTGGAGCCCCGAGGGCTCGGGTGAGTTTCGGATAGGATACGGGATGATTTTGAACTTAGAAAAATCTGGTTTTCTGCAACTTCAGGCTTCTGGTATTTCCTTCATCGTGTTCGCGAATGTACTCTCGCGAACGCGAAGAGCAAACTGGGCTGGCTGAATTTTCCTTCTTCGCGAATGCGAAGACTGGGTCGTGAACGCAAAGACTAGGTCGCAAACGCGAAGCTATGGGTACTTTACCCTTCGTGAACGCGATCAGCTCAACGCGAACGCGAAGCTTTAGAGGCATGGGGGAGGGGTCAGTCTTCCTTCTACACGAGCGCAAGCACTGGCACGCGAACGCGAAGACGAGGGGGTAAAGAGCCTTCGCGAACGGGAAGGAGGACTCGCGAACTTGAAAGCCATGAGCTGCTACTCATCGCGAACGCGAAGAAGGCCTGACGCCTGTGACTTAAAACAGAACCAAAATGGGATTTTTTCCATTTTTCAAAACCCTCAATTAGAACTCGGTTTAGGGGCGATTTCAAAGGAGTTTTTCACGATTTCAAACTGGGTAAGTATTCTTTATCATATAGTGATTGTATTTCATAAATCTAAATCTATATTTATCATTTATTTCGGATTTAGATGGAAAAAAATAGAATATTTCTAAAATCTTCCAAAAATAAAAATTTAAGATTTAAAGGTTCATTTGATATCGGAATTGGATAAATTTTGTATGGTTGAAATTGTATTGGAATGGGATTTCGTGAGTTTTTCCGAGATTTGAGATGTGGGTCCCTCTATAAAATATTTAAATGAATTTCGGATTTTTATCCGGAAAATTATTAAATTCATATGGAATTAATTCCTACGATTTGTATTGAGTATATCGAATTGTTTGTGAATAGATTTGAAGCTTTTGGAGTCAAATTTAAAAGGAAAAGTTGTGGTCCAGTAATTAATTGAATTTGCAAAGCGAGGTAAGTATCGTGGTTAACCTTGACTTGAGGGAATAGAATCATTAAATTATTTGTTATGTGAAATGCATGTGAATGACGCATAGGCGAGGTAACGAGTGTTTATACGTCGTCAAATTAAGTTTTTGCCTATTTACTTGAAAAATCATAAATTGTCTTAAATCATGAACTAATTATTATAATAATTGTTTCTCTCCTATTCTTTGTCAAATATTAATTCTTGAATTCTTGCATTAATTGTTACATGCTACTTGAATTATGTGTCTTAATTGTTATTTGACATTTAACATATTAAATATTAAACTGTTTATTTTCTCCCTGATTTCTATAATAATTTGCTATTTGACATTGTTTGTTTCATAATTAAATAATAATTTATATGCTTGTTGTCTTATAATTTCATATTAATTATTGCATTTATTGGGGAAATTCCTTCTATAAGAATTGGTAAATGAATATATTGGAGGAGCGGGTTGCACGCCGCAACAGAATTGATTGAAATGAATATATTGGAGGATCGGGTTGCACGCCACAACAAACTTATTAAAAAGTCCATATTGGAGGATCGCGTTGCACGCCGCAACAGACTTATTAAAAGTCCATATTGGAGGATCGGGTTGCACACCGCAACAGACTTATATATATATGTATATATATATATATATAGGGGTATCGGGTTGCACGCCGCAACAGACTTGATTAAAATGAATATATTGGAGGAGCGGGTTGCATGCCGCAACAGAACGGAATATGAATATATTGTGAGAGCGGGTTGTACGCTGCAATGGAAATTGATGAAAATGATAATTGGTTATGATTGCGCAGCTGGTTTCAATTATTATAAATGAGTTACTTGATTTATTTCTATTATTTGTTGTTGTTACTAATATTGCATACAGGTTAATGTAAATGACCCGCCTTAGCCTCATCACTACTTCATCCAGGTTAGGCTCAACACTTACCAGTACATGGGGTCGGTTGCACTAATATTACACTCTGCACTTCTTGTGCAGATTTCGGAGTTGGTCCCAGCGGCGTACCATAGATATTCTCGGATTTCCGCTACCCAGAGGAGACTTGAGGTATAACTGCCTGACGCCCGCAGTTTTGAAGTCCCCATCTATTTTACTTTAGCTGTGTGTTTATTTCCAGATAGCTTTATTTTATTCAGGTCCTTATTTGTATAATTCTAGAAGCTCGTGCACTTGTGACACTAATTCTGAGATAGTATATAGACACCGTTTGTTTTATGGATTATTCACTATATTTCAGACGTTACTTCCGCAATTGTTCTTTGTTATTAATAAATTTAAAAATTATTTTAAAAATGGATAATATTATTCTAACGTTGGCTTGCCTAGCGAGTGAAATGTTAGGCGCCATCACGGTCCGAAGATGGGAATTTTGGGTCGTGACAGTTGGTATCAGGGCACTAGGTTACATAGGTCTCATGAGTCATGATCAACTTTAGTAGAGTCTGAGGAATCGGTACAGAGACGTCTGAACTTATCTATGAGAGGCTATGGAGTTTAGGAACAATTTCATTTCTATTCTACTCCGTCGTACGATTTTATTCTATCATTGACGATTGAACTCTTCTATTCTTGTACTCTCGCAAATGGCGAGAACACGCACTGCATCTACAAGCGGACATGAGCCGGAACCCCAGTGACAGCTACGACTAGGGGCAAAGGATGAGGCCGAGGTAGAGGCAGAGGTAGAGCTCAGTCCAGAGCTCGAGCAGCCGCACCTGTTGCAGAACCTCAGAAGATCTTCATGAGAAAGTTCCAGTTCAGAATGTACCAATTGGACCAGTTCAGGTCCCGGAAGGTTCATAGCCACTCCAGTGCTTCAGGACGCTCTAGTCCGTTTGGTGAGTCTTATGGAGGGCACATAATGATACATTTCCAGTGGCACCAGTCATCTCACAGGATGGAGGAGGAGCACAAACTCTCACTACTCCCGCACCGGAGCAGATGGCTCCCCAGAATCAGGCTCCAGCAACCCCGTCAGTTTGGGTAGTTCAGCCAGTTATTGCGGCACAGACCGGTGATAGGCCCGCGATGTCTTTTGAGGCCTTATTGAGACATCATAAGTTTACTAAGGTATTTCCAGTTCACTTCGGTGGTATACCTTCTAAGTACCCACATGATTATCTTGAATGCTACCACGAGGTGCTGCGGAATGTGGGTATAGTTGAGACCAATGGGGTTGATTTTGCTGTATTTTAGATAACGGGTTCCGTCAAGAGGTGGTGGAGAGATTATACATTGACCCAACCAGTCAGATCGCCTGCACTTACCTGTGAGTAGTTCTCTCAGCTATTTCTAGAGAAGTTCCTTCCTATCACACTGAGGGAGGATTACCGAAAGCAATTTGAGCGTCTACAGGATGGCAGTATAACTGTTACTCAGTATGAGTCCCGTTTTATGGATTTGGCCCATCATGCTCTCTTTTTACTACCTACCGAGGGAGAGAGGGTGAGGCAATTTATTGATGGACTCACTCACCCTATCAGGTTTCAAATGGCTAAGAAGACCGTAAGTGAGATTGCTTTTCAGGCGGCTACTAATGTCGCGAGGAGGATTGAGATGGTTCTTGTACAAGAGAGAGGGCAGAGGTCTGATAAGAGGCCTCATCAGTTCGGTGGTTTCGGCGGTGCCTCATCTGGAGGTAGGGGTACTTATGGCAGGGGTCAGGTACCTAGAGGTGGAGGTCAGACCGTTAGAGGAGGAGGACAGGCGGGTAAAAGGCATCCTAGAGGCTACGGAGTTTAGGAACAATTTCACTTCTATTCTACTCCGTCGTGCGATTTTATTCTATCATTGACGATTGAACTCTTCTATTCTTGTACTCTCGCAAATGACGAGAACACGCACTGCGTCGACAACCGGACATGAGCCAGAACCCCAGTGACAGCTACAACTAGGGGCAAAGGCTGAGGTCGAAGTCGCCCCAGAGGCCGAGGTGGAGGCAGAGGTAGAGCTCAGTCCAGAGCTCGAGCAGCCGCACCTGTTGTAGAACCTCAGAAGATCTTCATGAGAAGGTTCCAGTTCAGAGTGTACCAATTGGACTAGTTTAGGTCCCGGAAGGTTCATAGCCACTCTAGTGCTTCAGGACGCTCTAGTCCATTTGGTGAGTCTTATGGAGGGCATGGAGCATAATGATACATTTCCAGTGGCACCAGCCATCTCACAGGATGGAGGAGGAGCATAAACTCTCACTACTCCTGCTCCGGAGCAAATGGCTCCCCAGAATTAGGCTCCAGCAGCCCCGCCAGTTTGGGTAGTTCAGCCAGTTATTGCGACACAGACCGGTGATAGGCCCGCCATGTCTTTTGAGGCCTTATTGAGACTGCATAAGTTTACTAAGATATTTCTAGTTCACTTCAGTGGTACACCTTCTAAGTACCCACATGATTATCTTGAATGCTACCACGAGGTGCTGCGGAACGTGGGTATAGTTGAGACTAATGGGGTTGATTTTGCTGTATTTCAGATGACGGGTTCCGTCAAGATGTGGTAGAGAGATTATACATTGACCCGACTAGTCGGATTGCCTGCACTTACCTGGGAGTAGTTCTCGCAGCTATTTCTAGAGAAGTTCCTTCCTATCACACTTAGGGAGGATTATCGAAAGCAATTTGAGCGTCTACAGGATGGCAGTATAACTGTTACTCAGTATGAGTCCCGTTTTGTGGATTTGGCCCATCATGCTCTCCTTTACTACCTACCGAGGGAGAGAGGGTGAGGCGGTTTATTGATGGACTCACTTACCCTATCAGGTTTCAGATGTCCAAGGAGACCTTAAGTGAGATTTCTTTTCAGGCGGCTACTAATGTCGCGAGGAGGATTGAGATGGTTCTTGTACAAGAGAGAGGGAAGAGGTCTGATAAGAGGCCTCGTCAGTTCGGTGGTTTCGGCGGTGCCTCGTCTGGAGGTAGGGGTACTTATGGTAGGGGTCAGGTACCTAGAGGAGGAGGTCAGACCGTTAGAGGTGGAGGACAAGCGGGTAGAAGGCGTCCTAGAGGTGGAGACCCAGCCGTTGTTATATTTTTTTTATGGTATGGCAGAGGTCACTACATCAGATGGTGTCATTATAGGTACGGCCTCAATTTAAAATAAAGGAATAATTTCCTTAACTTGATTCTATTCTAAGTATAACGACGAGCCCTCCTATTGTGCTGCACTTATGAGAAAGCTTTATAATTCTATAATCTACTTATGTGTTTACTCCTGTTGGGAGATTCTATGGAGATAACTACGCCTATCATTCCATGTTGGTCACTAATAAGAGCTGTGAGGCTAAATGTGGCTTTCTGTTACTCATTTCGGTAAGTTTTGATGTAATTTACAGATAATTAATTATAAATTGTGAATTATATGCCCTATCGGTGTGGGTTTCAATATGTGTTGTGATTTTGTGTAACCGAAATTATTTAAAAGGAGAAAATGGAAGTTTTCAATTGGCACGATATTCATATTACTTTTGATTGAGAACTGAGGACGAGATCCTCCCTTTTTAAAATAAATTGATATGCCAAACTAGGCTACGAGCTGCGGTGGAAGTTATATAAGGATGAGATCCTTGTGATGAAAATTCTTGTGTTTAAGCTCTCCCTTGTGAAATTAAATTTGTACTATAGTACTAATAGGGAGTCATGCCTGTTAGGCTTATTTGAGAATTCTTGTATGAAATTCTCTGTGCGTATTTGCCAAAATTCGTGTTTGTAATTATTGAGTTTTAACCTACGAGGTAGGTGCTCGCCCAGGTGGCGTTAAATGTTACTCGTTAATTCGAGTAAAATAATTATGAGGTCTTCGTGCCTCGCATCTCGTTATCAGTATTGTGAAGGTTTGCAACGAGATTTTTTTTCTTTTGTTAACATGAGGTTAATTAGCAATACGGTAATCGATCATGAACAACTATTAAGAATAAATATCCGCTGCCAAGAATTGATGACTTATTTGATCAGCTTTAGGGGTGCCAAGGCATTTTCGAAGATCGATTTGAGGTCTGGTTACCATCAGTTGAAGATTAGGGCATCTGATGTCCCTAAAATAGCTTTTCGGACTCAGTATGGGCATTACAAATTCCTAGTGATGTCATTTGGGTTGACAAATGCCCCAGAAGCAATTATGGATTTGATGAATCGGGTGTTCAAGCCCTATTTGGAATCTTTTGTAGTTGTATTCATTGATGGCATCTTGATTTACTCCAACAGTAGAGAGGAGCCTGAGAAGCATCTTCGGAGTGTGCTTCATACTTTGAAGAATAATCAGTTATATGCCAAAATTTTAAAATGTGAGTTTTGGTTAGACTCAGTAACACTTTTGGGGCATGTTGTATCAGCAGAAGGCATAAAGGTGGATCCTAAGAAGATTGAGGCTATTCAGAATTGGCCTAGACCTATTTCAGTTACAGAGATCCGGAGTTTCCTGGGTTTAGCAGGTTATTATTGTCGGTTCGTGGAAGGGTTTTCATATATAGCAGGCCCATTGACCAGACTGACCCAAAAAGGTGTCCCATTCAGATGGTCAGACGAGTGTGAGTTGAGTTTCCAAAAACACAAGACTGCTTTGACTACGGCGCCAGTATTGGTATTACCTACATGTTCAGGATCGTATACAATATATTGTGATGCATCTCACATTGGGCTTGGTGCAGTATTAATGCAAGATGGTAGGGTAATTGCATATGCGTCATGACAGCCAAAAGTTCACGAGAAGAATTATCCTGTTCATGACTTAGACCTGGCAGCCATTGTTCATGTGCTGAAGATTTGGAGGCATTACCTCTACGGCGTCTCGTGTGAGGTATTACTGATTATCATAGCCTTCAGTATTTGTTCAAACAAAAAGATCTTAATTTGAGGCATAGAAGATGGTTGGAGTTGTTGAAAGACTATGATATCACCATTTTTGTATCACCCCGGAAAGGCCAATGTGGTGGCCGATGCTTTGAGTAGAAAGGCTATGAGTATGGGTAGTCTTGCGTATATTCCAGTTGGTGAGAGGCCATTAGCTGCAGATGTTCAGACTTTTGCTAATCGGTTCGTGAGGTTAGATATTCCAGAACCCAGTCAGGTTCTAGCTTGTACAGTCACTCAGTCTTCTTTATATGAGCGCATCAGAGAGAGGTAGTATGATGATCCTCATTTACTTGTCCTTAAGGACACGGTGCGGCACGGTGATGCCAAATAGGTTGCTGTGGGGGAAGATGAAGTTCTGCGAATGCAGGGTCGTATTTGTGTGCCAAATATGGATGGGCTTCGTGAATTAATTGTTGAAGAGACACACAGTTCCAGTTATTCTATTCAACCAGGTACCGCCAAAATCTATCAAGATTTGCGGCAACATTATTGGTAGAGGAGAATGAAAAAGGATATAGTTGCATATGTAGCTCAGTGTCTGAATTGTCAGCAAGCTAAGTACAAGCATCATAGACCTGGTGGCTTGCTTCAGAAGTTAGAAATTCCTGAATGGAAATGGGAGCGTATCACTATGGATTTTGTTGTTGGACTCCCACGGACTCACAGAACATTTGACGCAGTTTTTGTCATTTTGGACAGGTTGATCAAGTCAGCACATTTCATTCTAGTGGCAGTTACCTATTCTTTAGAAAGGTTAGCTGAAATTTACATTCGTGAGATTGTCCGCCTTCACGATGTGCCCGTGTCTATTATTTCAGATCGAGGTACGCAGTTTACCTCACACTTCTGGAGGGCAGTACAACGTAAGTTAGGCACGCGGGTTGAGTTGAGCACAACATTTCATCCACAGACAGACGGACAGTCAGAGCGCACCATTCAAATATTGGAATATATGCTTCACGCTTGTGTTATAGACTTTGGAGGTCCTTGGGATAAGTTCTTGCCACTTGCGGAGTTTGCTTATAATAATAGCTACCAGTCGAGCATTCAGATGGCTCCATATGAGGCATTATACGGAAGGCGATGCCGTTCGCCAGTTGGCTGGTTTGAACTGGGAGAGGCTCGGTTGTTGGGGACCGATTTGGTACAGGATGCCTTGGATAAGGTCAAGATTATTCAGGATCGACTTCGCACAGAGTCTAGGAAAAAGCGTTATGCCGACCATAAAGTTCGTGATATTACATTCATGGTTGGAGAAAGAATATTGCTCCAGGTTTTACCTATGAAAGGTGTAATGAGGTTCGGAAAGAAAGGCAAGTTGAGCCCTAGGTATATCGGACCATCTGAAATTCTTGAAAGGGTAGGTGAAGTAGCCTACAGGCTTGCATTACCTCCTAGTTTATCAGCAGTTCATCCGGTGTTCCAAATGTCTATGCTTCGGAAATATGATGGTGATCTGTCCCATGTGTTAAATTTCAGTTCAGTCCAATTGGACAAAGATTTGACTTATAATGAGGAGCCGGTGGCTATTCTAGCCCGGCAGGTCCGACATTTGAGGTCTAAGAGTTATCCTTCAGTTCGGGTGCAATGGAGCGGTAAGTCGGTAGAGGTATCTACCTAGGAGTCTGAGTCGGATATGCGGAGTAAATATCCACACTTATTCACCAGCTCAGGTACTTTTCCTTACTCTGTTCGAGGACGAACGTTTGTTTTAGAGGTGGAGATTGTGATGACCCAAAATGTCATCTTTAAATTTAATAGGTAATTCTGTATTCTAAGACCTTGAAAAGCACTATTTATCATTTCTCGACTTGCTTGCGCAGTCCGTACAATTTTTCGGAAAGATTTTAGGTGAAAAATGAATTAAAATGTGAAATAGAGCTTTAAAACTCAACTGAGTTGACTTTGCTCAACATTTTGAGCAAACGGACCTGGATCACTACTTTGACAATTCTGGTAGGTCCGTATCGTGATTTGGGACTTGGGCATATTCCCGGAATCGAATTCCGAGGTCCCTAGCCCGAGATATGGAATTTTGATGAAAAATTACAAGATGAAAGCTTAAAGATTTTTAAGGAGTTACATATGTTGGATTTATTGACACCGGGTCCGTATTTTGGTTTCGGAGATCGGTATAGGTCCATTATAATATTTATGACTTGTCTGCCGAATTTGGTGATAATTGGAGTTGATTTGACGAGATTCGGACGTCCCATTGTAGAAATATAAGTTTTAAAGTTTTCAAGAAAATTTCCTTTGATTTGGCATCTGATTCGTAGTTCTAGGTGTTATTTTGGCGATTTGATCGCGCAAACAAGTTTATATGATGTTTTAGGACTTTTGTTCATGTTTGGTTTGGAGCCCCGAGGGCTCGGGTGAGTTTCGGATAGGATACAGGATGATTTTGAACTTCGAAAAATCTGGTTTTCTGCAACTTTAGGCTTATGGTATTTCCTTTATTGCGTTCGCGAATGTACTCTCGCGAACGCGAAGAGCAAACTGGGCTGACTGAACTTTCCTTCTTCGCGAACGCGAAGCTATGGGAACTTTACCCTTCGCGAACGCGACCAACTCAACGTGAAGCTTTAGAGGCCTGGGGGAGAGGTCAGGCGTCCTTCTACGCGAGCGCGAGCACTGGCACGTGAACGTGAAGGCCAGGGGAAAAAGCCTTCGCGAAAGCCACGGGCTGCTTCTCATCGCGAACGAGACAGGCCCTTCGTGAACGAGAAGAAGACCTGACGCCTGTGACTTAAAACAGAACCAAAATGGGATTTTTCCCATTTTTTACAAACCCTCAATTAGAACTCGGTTTAGTGGCGATTTCAAAGGAGTTTTTCACGATTTCGAACTGGGTAAGTGTTCTTTATCATATGGTGATTGTATTTCATAACTCTAAGTCTATATGCATCATTTCTTTCGGATTTAGATGAAAGAAATTGAAATTTTTCTAAAATCTTCCAAAAATAAAAATTAATGATTTGAAGGTCCATTTGATATCGGAAATGGAAAAATTTTGTATGGTTGAACTCGTATCGGAACGGGTATTCGAATTTTGTGAGTTTTTTCGAGATTTGAGACGTGGGTCCCTCTATCGAATATTTAAATGAATTTCGAATTTTTATCCGGAAAATTATTAAATTCATACGGAATTAATTCCTACGATTTGTATTGAGTATATCGAATTGTTTGTGAATAGATTTAAAGCGTTTGGAATCAAATTTAAAAGGAAAAGCTGTGGTCGAGTAATTGATTGAATTTGCAAAGCGAGGTAAGTGTCGTGGTTAACCTTGACTTGAGGGAACAGAACCATTAAATTATTTGTTATGTGAAATGCATGTGAACGACGCATAGGCGAGGTAACGAGTGTTTATACGTCGTCAAATTAATTGTTTGCCTACTTACTTGAAAAATCATAAATTGTCTTAAATCATGAACTAATTATTATAATAATTATTTCTCTCCTATTCTTTGTCAAATATTAATTCTTGAATTCCTGCATTAATTGTTACATGCTACTTGAATTATGTGTCTTAATTGTTTAGTTGACATTTAACATATTAAATATTAAAATGTTTATTTTCTCCCTGATTTCTATAATAATTTGCTATTTGATATTATTTGTTTCATAATTAAATCATAATTATTATATGCTTGTTGTCTTATAATTTTATATTAATTGTTGCATTTATTGGGGAAATTCCTTCTATAAGAATTGGTAAATGAATATATCTGAGGAGCGGGTTGCATGCCGCAACAGAATTGATTGAAATGAATATATTGGAGGATCGGGTTGCACTCCACAATAGACTTATTAAAAAGTCCATATTGGAGGATCGGGTTGCACGCCACAACAGACTTATTAAAAGTCCATATTGGAGGATCGGGTTGCACGCCGCAACAGACTTAT
>AWOL01S0021055.1:76807-95334 GCA_000715115.1 Nicotiana otophora
TTATATGGTACTGATTTGGTAAAGGATGCCTTGGAAAAGGTAAAGTTGATTCAGGAGCGACTTCGTACAGCACAGTTCAAACAGAAGAGTTACGCGGATCAGAAAGAGCGTGATCTATCATTTATGGTAGGTGAAAACGTTCTCTTAAAGGTTTCGTCGATGAAGGGAATTATGAGATCGGGAAGAAAGGCAAGTTGAGCCTAAGGTTTATAGGCCCATTTGAGGTGTTGAGACAAGTTGGGGAGGTTGCTTATGAGCTTGTATTGCCTCCCAGTCTATCAGGAGTTCATCCGGTTTTCCATGTATCTATGCTCCGAAACTATCATGCTGACCTATCACATGTGTTGGACTTCAGCACAGTTCAGCTAGATAAGAGTTTGGGTTATGAAGAAGAGCCATTTGCCATTGTTGATAAACAAGTTCGCCAGTTGAGGTCCAAGAGGATTTCTGCAGTAAAGGTCCAGTGGAAGGGCCAACCAGTCGAGGAAGCGACTTGGGAGGCCAAGGAGGACATGCGGAGCAAATATCCACACTTAGTTAGCACTCCAAGTATTATTCTAAAATAGTTCGAGCACGAACGTTTGTTTAAGAGGTGGAGAATGTAATGACCCAACGGGTCATTTTAACTTTTAGAACCCCGTTCACAAAAATAAAATTCTTCGTATGTGCTTTTAATGATTATTGACTTGCGGGGATGGTTGGTTCGGGATTTGGAAGCGTTTGGGTTGAAATCGGAACACTTGGTTCCTTAAGTTAGCCTTAAAAGGCCAAGTTTGACTTCAGTCAACATTTTGAGAAAACGACCCTGGAATAGTGATTTGACGGTTCCAATAGGTTTGTATGATGATTTTGGACTTGGGCGTATGTCCGAATCGGGTTTTGGATAATCCGGGAGCGTTGTGATGCTTAATAGTAAATATCAACTACTTGAAGGTTTAAAATTCTTTAAATTTGGTTTGTTGTAGGATTTTGAGTAATTGAAGTCCGTTTGAAATTTTGAGTTTGGGAATAGTTTCGTATAGTGATTTAAGACTTGCACACAAATTTTTGTGTCATTCCGAGTAGTTTAAGTATATTTCGGCGCATTGGAAGTAAATTGAAGAACATGAAATTCTTAAGTTTGAATCAATTTGGTTTAGGGTATGATTCTTAGATTTGATGTTGTTTTATGCATTCTAAGAGTTCGAGCGAGTCCATTTTATGATTTCAAACCTGTTAGTATGTTCGGGTGGGGCCCCGGGGGTCCCGAGTGTTAACCGGACGAGGCTCGGACTAATTTGGGGAAATTGAGCAAGGACAGAAGCTCCCAGCTATTGTCATAATCGTACATGCGCTTGGACAGCCGCAGGTGCGAGCTCGCAAGTGTGAGCCACCAATTGCAGGTGCGAAAGAAGGAGCCTGCCCAGCCATCGAAGATACGAAGTAATTTGGCGCACCTGTGAACACGCAGGTGCGAAGGTCTTGTGCGCAGAAGTAGAGGGATGCTCAGGTGCGAAGGAATGGGCGCACCTGCGCTTGCGCAGAAGCGAGCTCTTTTTCCGCAGGTGTGGAACCAGGAAAAGAGGGAAAATGCGCACCTGCGAGGAATTTCCGCAGGTGCGAAAGACGCAGGTGCGGTACCTCTTCCACAGGTGCGAAAATCATTGTTGGGCAGAATGGTTAAAAGTCGGGGCTCAGACATTTTGAGCCCATTTTGCCTCCATTTCCGGGCGATTTCAGAGCTTTTGAGAAGGGGGTTTCAACTAGCAATTGTAAGGTAAGTTAATTCCACACCCCTTGATTAAAGACATAGATTATAGGTGGATTATAACTAGTAAATCTTAGAAAATAAAGATTTAGATGAAAAACCTAGATTTTTATAAAAGTGAGGTTTTAACCACGAAAATAGTTATGGAATTGGGTAGAAATTATGTATTTAAGTTTTTGAGATTATGGGTAACGTTTTCATCCGAATATTTTCAGAATCTGAGCACATGGGCCGGGGGTGAATATTAGGAATTTTACCATTTTGGATAAGGTAATTTATTTAATAGATAAATTTCGAATCATTCAGCATATATTAATTATTGTGTATAATATTTGGATAGTTTCGGATCTTTTGGCGTCGAATCAAGAATTCAACGCGACGTGGTAATCGGAAAGTGTACCTTGAGACAAGGTAAGTCTCTTGTCTAATCTTGTGAGGGAGAAATTACCCCATATGGATTAAATTGAATAATTGTTGCTAATTGCGGGTGCTACGTACGCACGATGTGATGAGAGTCCGTGCATAGCTACTATTAATGCTAAAGTCCGGGTAGTTTAGGACTCAAAGCAGGAATTACATGTGTACATTGTATTCTTTGTTTAATTAATATTAATTAATGTATATGAATATATTGTGAATTGTGAGATAAAGATATTATAGGATGGAAATCTCATATGCTTGATTTTCTGTTTAAATTAATTAATTGTTAAAAGAAATTGTTCTTCCTCCCGAATTTATCTTATAATAAATATACTCTCCTTTCGGAGGTACATAAGAAAATGTCCTCCTTTCTTGTGGAGCGGGCTGAATGCCTCGGCAGAATAGATGCATCTATGGATCGCATCTTTGTATTAAATTTTGTCATTATATGCTTAATTTATTAAGTTAGCTTGCCTAGCTATAGTGTTGGGCATCATCACGACCTATAGGTGAAATTGGGTCGTGACAACATGATATCAGAGCACTAGGTTCACGTAGGTCTCACAAGTTATGAGCAGGCCTAATAGAGTCTTGTAGATCGGTACAGAGACGTCTGTACTTATCTTCGAGAGGCCATAGGGTGTTAGGAAATTACCTTTCTTCATATTCCATCGTGCAATTGATGTAGTTCTAAATATCCTTCTCGTATTCTCTCTCAGATGGTGACAACGCGCTCGAATGAGGTTCCAGGCCAGGGAAGAGCTACTCTCCCAGTTGCTAGAGGTCGAGGTAGAGGCCGAGGAAGAGGCCGAGGGAGGGCTCCAGCTTGTGGTAGAGGACGAGGACGTCCCAGGACTATTCCAGTTATGCCGCCAGTGGGTCCAGCAGAGAACCCCATTATTGAGGAACAGGATGAAGTTCCCGTGGCAGAGCCAGCTCCGGTAGATTTCACATCTGCACCGGGATTTTAGGATGTCATAGGTCGTACGCTGCTGTTCATGGATAATATGACTCAGGCCGGTTTATTTCCGGCAGACCTAGCCACATCTCAGGCGGGCGGGGGAGCACAGATCCCTACAGCGCATGCTCATGGACAGGCAACTGTTGAATATCAGACCTAGGGTGCACTACCCGTGGGTGGAGCCCAGCCAGTGGCAGCAGCTACACCTGAGCCCAGGCCAGCTGTAGTCGTCGATCCTCAGAAACTATTGGACCGATGGACTAGACTATATCCTCCTGTCTTCGGGGGTGAGCGACATGAGGATCCAAAGGACTTCATTGATCATTGCAGGGACAGACTGTACAACATGAGGATATTGGAATCTCATGGGGTTGACTTTGCTACTTTTCAACTAGAGGCAGGGCTCGTAGATGGTAGCAGTATTATGTTCTTGGCAGACTAGCAGATTCTCCTCCCAAGACTTGGGACAGGTTCACCCGTATCTTCCTGGACAGGTATATTCCACCCTCCCAGAGGGAAGATTTGCGGTTTCAGTTTGAGCAGCTCCAGCGGGGTCAGATGTTAGTGACCGATTATGAGGCGAGGTTTTCTGAACTATCTTTCCATGCACTTATGATACTCCCTACTGAGGCGGAGAGAGTGCGGAGGTTTGTAGCCGGTTTACATACTGGCATTCAGGCCACTATGGCTCGAGAGGTTGAGATGGGTACTTCTTATAAGCTAGTTGTGGAGATAGCCCGAAGGATTGAGGGTATGTATCAGCGGAGCCGAGAGCAGATTATGAGAGATAAGCGGTTCAGGTACTCTGGAGAGTTCAGAGATGCTCCGTCTGGGGGCAGAGGTCAGTTCGTGAGGGGGCAGTCCAGCAGACCCACATTTCCAGCACCACCACCTCCTCGGGGTACTCCAGTGCGACCTTATCTTAGTGCTATACCAGTGAGTTTTTACCACCCACCAGCTATTTAAGGTCCTCCCAGTGGGCATTCAGGTCCCCAGGGCCAGACTCTTAGTCAGCAGCCCATTGCATCGAAGAGTTGTTACGAGTGCGGGGATCCCAGTCACATGCGGAGGTTTTTCCCCAGGCTTCAGGGTAGACCAGTATAGCAGGTTCAACAGCCTATGCTTACCGGACTAGTTGCTCCACCAGTAGTCAGATCACCAAGAGGTGGAGGACAGGTGGGTAGGGGCCGTCCTAGAGGTGGAGGCCAGCCAGTTGGCGCTCCAGCTCAGTTCTATGCTTTTTCGGCTACACCAGATGCAGAGGCCTCAGATGCTGTGATTACAGGTATTATTTCTATTTGCAGCAAAGATGCCTCAGTATTATTTGATCCAGGATCCACTTATTCATATGTGTCATCTCTATTTGCTTCATTCCTAGTTGTTTCTCATGAGTCCTTGAGTACTCTTATTTATGAGTCCACTCCTGTAGGCGATTCTGTTATTGTGAATCAGATTTATCGCTCTTGTATTATTACATTCTGTGGTTATGAAACTAGAGCAGATCTCTTATTGCTCAAGATGACCGATTTTGAAATTATTCTGTGTATAGACTGGTTATCTCCATATCATGATATTCTAGATTGTCATGCCAAAACTGTTACCTTGGCTATTCCATCTTTGCCTAGGTTGGAGTGGAAGGGTTTGTCGGTTAGTTCATTTAATCGGGTTATTTCTTTTATAAAGGCTCAACACATGGTTGAGAAGGGTTGTTTGGCTTATCTAGCCTATGTTCGGGATACTACTACAGAGACTCCGGCTATTAATTCAGTGCCAGTAGTTCGTGAGTTCTCCGATGTATTTCCTTTAGATCTTCCAAGTATGCCACCTGACCGGGATATTTATTCTGTATTGACTTGGCTCCAGATACTCAGCCTATATCTATTCCACCGTATTACATGGCTCCGAAAGAATTGAAAGAGTTGAAAGAACAACTTGAAGAGTTACTAGCCAAAGGGTTCGTCAGACCGAGTGTATCGCCTTGGGGTGCACCAGTATTATTTGTGAAGAAGAAATATGGCATAATGCGAATGTGTATTGACTATCACCAATTGAAAAAAGTTAATATTAAGAACAAGTACCCGTTGTCGTATATTGATAACCTATTTGACCAGTTACAGGGTGCTAGGGTGTTATCTAAGATCGACTTGAGGTCGGGGTATCATCAGTTGAAGATTCGAGATTTGGATGTTCCGAAAACTGCTTTCTGTACTTAGATATGGTCATTATGAGTTTCTGGTAATGTCTTTTGGTTTAACTAATGCCCCGGCATCGTTTATGGATCTGATGAACAGGGTATTCAGGCCAAATATTTATTCATTTGTCATTGTCTTCATTGATGACATTTTGATCTACTCGCGCAGTAAGGAGGAACATGAGCAGCATATGAGAGTAGTACTTCAGACATTGCGGGAACAAAAGCTATATGCTAAGTTCTCTAAATGTGAGTTTTGGCTAGAGTCTGTAGCATTTTTGGGACATATTGTATCGGGCGAAGGTATTAAAGTTGATCCCAAAAATATTAAGGCAGTACAGAATTGGCATCGACCCACTTCGGCGACTGAGATCAGGAGATTTCTAGGTTTAGCAGGTTATTATCGTCGGTTTGTGGAAGGTTTTTCATCTATTGCAGCACCTTTGACCAAATTAACCAGAAGTGTGATCAGTTCCGATGGTCCGATGATTGTGGGGCAAGCTTTCAGAAGCTCAAGACAGCATTGACTACAGCACCAGTGTTAGTGTTACCTTCCGGTTCGGGAATGTATATAGTGTATTGCGACGCTTTACACGTTGGTTTGGGTTGTGTATTAATCCAGGAAGGGCGAGTTATTGCATATGCTTCACGTCAGTTGAAGCCCCACGAGCAGAATTATCCGGTACATGATTTGGAGTTAGCTGCGATTGTTCACGCTCTTAATATTTGGAGGCATTATCTTTATGGGGTGTCCTGTGAAGTTTATACTGATCATCGTAGTTTGCAGTATTTGTTCAAGCAGAGGGACCTAAAGTTGAGGCAGCGCAGATGGCTGGAATTATTAAAAGATTATGATATTACTATCCTATATCATCCAGGTAAAGCAAATGTAGTTGCAGATTCCTTAGGTAGAAAGACGGAGAGTATGGGTAGTTTGGCTTTCATTTCAGCAGAGGAGAGGCCATTAGCTTTGGATATTCAGTCCTTGGCCAACAGACTTGTGTGACTGCATATTTCAGAGCCCAGCCGAGTTGTTGCATGTGTCGTAGCTCAGTCTTCACAATTTGAGCAGATCAAGGCTCACCAGTATGATGACCCACACTTAATGGTTCTTCGAGAAACGGTACTACGAGGTGGTGCCAAGGACGTTACTATTGGTGCGGATGGTGTTCTGCGACTCCAGGATCGTCTATGTGTTCCTAATATGGATGAACTGAGGAAACAGATCCTGGAAGAGACACACAGTTCTGGTACTCTATTCATCCAGGTGCTACGAAGATGTATCGTGACTTGAGGCAGCATTATTGGTGTCGACGAATGAAAAAGGACATAGTTGAGTATGTAGCTAGGTGTCTCAATTGCCAGCAAGTTAAATATGAGCACCAGAGGCCAGGTGGCTTACTTCAGCAGATGACCATACCAGAGTGGAAATGGGAACGAATTACTATGGACTTTGTAGTTGGGTTGCCGCGGACCTTGAGGAATTTTAATGCAGTTTGGGTGATTGTTGATAGGTTGACCAAGTCGGCACATTTTATTCCTGTTGTAACTACGTATACTTCAGAGAGGTTGGCCATGATTTATATTCAGGAGATAGTTCGGTTGCACGGTGTGCCAATTTCTATCATATCAAATAGAGGCCCTCAGTTTACTTCATATTTCTAGAGAGCAGTACAGAGTGAATTAGGGACCCGTGTAGAGCTCAGCACAACCTTTCATCCGCAGACCGACGGGCAGTCAGAGCGGACAATTCAGATTTTGGAGGATATGCTCAGGGCATGTGTGATTGACTTTAGAGGTCAGTGGGATCGTTTCTTGCCTTTGGCCGAGTTTGCTTATAATAACAGTTACCAAACAAAGCATCGAGATGGCTCCATTTGAGGCTTTATATGATCGTCGATGTCGTTCCCCTATCGGATGGTTTAAGCCCGGTGAGGCTAAGTTATATGGTACTAATTTGGTAAAGGATGCCTTGGAAAAGGTAAAGTTGATTCAGTAGTGACTTCGTACAACATAGTCCAGACAGAAGAGTTACGCGGATCAGAAAGCGAGTGATTTATCATTTATGGTAGGTGAAAAAGTTCTCTTGAAGGTTTCGCCGATGAAAGGAATTATGAGATTCGGGAAGAAAGGCAAGTTGAGCCCAAGGTTTATAAGACCATTTGAGGTGTTGAGACGAGTTGGGGAGGTTGCTTATGAGCCCACATTGCCTCCCAGTCTATCGGGAGTTCATCCGATTTTCCATGTATCTTTGCTCCGGAAGTATCATGCTGACCTATCACATGTTTTGGACTTCATCAGAGTTCAGCTAGATAAGAGTTTGGGTTATGAAGAAGAGCCATTTGCCATTGTTGATAAACAAGTTCGCCATTTGAGGTCCAAGAGAAGTTTTGTAGTAAAGGTCCAGAGGAGGGGCCAATCAGTCGAGGAAGCGACTTGGGAGGCCAAGGAGGACATGCGAAGCAAATATCCACACTTATTTAGCACTCAAGGTATTATTCTAAAACCGTTCGAGGACGAACGTTTGTTTAAGAGGTGGAGAATGTAATGACCCAACCGGTCATTTTAGCTTTTAGAACCCCGTTCCAAAATATAAAATTTTTCGTATGTGCTTTTAATGATTATTGACTTGCAGGGATGGTTGGTTCGGGATTTGGAAGCGTTTGGGTTGAAATCGTAACACTTGATTCGTTAAGTTAGCCTTAAAAGGCCAAGTTTGACTTCGGTCAACATTTTGAGAAAACGACCCCGGAATTAGGCTTTGACAGTTCCAATAGGTTCGTATGATGATTTTAGACTTGGGTGTATGTATGAATCGGGTTTTGGATAACCCGGGAGCGTTTTGATGCTTAATAGTAAACATTTACTATTTGAAGGTTTAAATTTGTTTAAATTTAGTTTGGAGTAGGATTTTGAGTAATTGAAGTCCATTTGGAATTTCGAGTTTGCGAATAGTTCCGTATAGTGATTTAAGACTTGCAGGAAAATTTTCGTGTCATTCCGAGTAGTTTACATTATTTCGGTGCATTGGAAGTAAATTGAAGAACTTGAAATTCTTAAGTTTGAATCAATTTGGTTTAGGGTATGATTCTTATATTTGATGTTGTTTTACGTGTTCCAAGAGTTTGAGCGAGTCCGTTTTATGCTTTCAAACCTGTTGGTATATTCGGGCGGGCCCCCGAGGTTCCCGAGTGTTAACCGGACAAGGCTCGGACCAATTTTGAAAAATTGAGGAAGGACTGAAGCTCCCAGCTATTGTCATAATCGCACCTGCGCTTGGATAGCCGCAGGTGCGAGCCACCAATCATAGGTGCGAACGAGAGGAGCCTGCCCAGCCATTGCAGATGCGGAGTAATTTGTTTCACCTGCGAACGCGCAGGTGCGAAGGTCTTGTGCGCAGAAGCAGTGAGATGCGCAGGTGCGAAGGAATGGGCGCACCTGCGCTTGCGCAGAAGCGAGCTCTTTTTCCACAGGTGCGGAACCAGGAAAAGAAGGAAAATGCGCACCTGCGAGGAATTTACACAGGTGCGAAAGCATTGTTGGGCAGAATGGTTAAAAGTCGGGGCTCAGACATTTTGAGCCCATTGTTCCTCCATTTCCGGGCGATTTCAGAGCTTTTGAGAAGGGGGCTTCAACTAGCAATTGAAAGATAAGTTAATTCCACACCCCTTGAGTTAAATACATAGATTATTGGTGGATTATAACTAGTAAATCTTAGAAATCAAAGGTTTAGATGAAAAACCTAGATTTTTATAAAAGTGAGATTTTAACCACGAAAATAGTTATGGAATTGGGTAGAAATTATATATTTAAGTTCTTGAGATTATGGGTAACGTTTTCATCCGAATATTTTCAGAATCCGAGCACGCGGGCCCGAGGTGAATTTTAGGAATTTTACCATTTTGGATAAGGTAATCTATTTAATAGATAAATTTCGAATCATTTAGCACATATTAATTATTGTGTATAATACTTGGATAGATTCGGATCCTTCGGCGTCAAATCAAGAATTCAATGCGACGTGGTAATCATAAAGTGGACTTTGAGACGAGGTAAGTCTCTTGTCTAATCTTGTGAGGGGGAAATTACCCCATACGGATTAAATTGAATAATTCTTGCTAATTGCGGCGCTACGTACGCACGAAGTGACGAGAGTCTGTGCGTAGCTACTATTAATGCTAAGGTCTGGGTAGTTTAGGACTCAGAGCAGGAATTACATGTGTACATTGTATTCTTTGTTTAATTAATATTAATTAATATATATGAATATATTGTGAATTTTCAGATAAAGATGTTAAAGGATGAAAATCTCATATGCTTGATTTTCTGTTTAAATTAATTAATTGTTAAAAGAAATTGTTCTTCCTCCCGAATTTATCTTATAATAAATATACTCTCCTTTCGGAGGTACATAAGAAAATGTCGTCCTTTCTTGTGGAGCGGGTCGAACGCCTCGGCAGGATAGATGCATCTATGGATCGCACCGCACGTCCCTCGGCAGTGTACACAACACTCTGGATCGGGTCGTATGTCCTCGACAGAAATCGTGCTTAATAATAATAATTACACGATATATTAATCGTTATTTCAAACTTGCGAAGCTAATTGATAAATTGGAGAATCCTTGAAATTTAATGAATTATTATTCCTGCTTGTTAAGGAATTAATTGTTATTCATGTAAATGAGATTAATTGATAAATTAAAAATTATTTAAATTTAAGGAATTTAATTAATATTTTGAGAATTGTTGCATTTGAAGGAAACCAGAACTTCAGTTGTTCCTAAATGATCTGTAACGCACCGAACATGGTCTGAATTACACCCGAGGCCCCCGGGACTATAACCAAACATACCAATAAGTCCTAAAACATCATACGAACACATTCGAAGCGTCAAATCACATCAAACAGCACTAGAATCACGAATCGCGCATCAATTCAAGCCTAAAAACTTACGAACTTTCGAATTCCAAAACTAATGTCAATTCATACTAAAACAACTTCGATTGACACTAAATTTTGCACACAAGTCATAAATGATATTACGGATCTAATCCAACTTCTAGAATCGGAATTCAATCCCAATATCAAAAAGTCCACTCCCGGTCAAACTTTCCAAAATCTTCCAACTTTCGCCAGTTAATGCCTAAACGACCTACAGACCTCCAAATCAACATCCGGACACGTTCCTGAGATCAAAATCCCCCTACGAAGCTATTGGAACAGTAAAAACTCCATTCCGGAGTCATCTTCACACAAGGCAAACTACGGTCAACTCCTACGACTTAAACTTCCAACTTAGGGACTATGTGTCCCATATCACTCTTAAACTCTCCCGAAACCAAAACCAAATACCCCGACGAGTCATGTAACTACAATATAATACAAAGGAGGCAATAAATAGGGGATCGAGGCTAATACACTCAAAACGACCGGTCGGGTCGTTACAATATTTCGATAATTTAAAATTAAATAGAACATATAATTATATATGTTCATATTTATTTTTATATTTAATTATTAAATTCGGTTAATCTTGAAAGTGTACATCAACGTAAAATTATTGTGAGACGACTAAAAAATAACTATCATGTGCTACTAAGAAAACTCTTCTATAAGAATATTTTAATAGATCATATAATTGTCAATTTTTAAAATTTTTACTAAACATATATTTACTTATCAAAACTAGTAAGATTGAAAAAAATATTCATGTAACAAAAAAATCGAAAAACTCGAATAATCCGACAAAATCGAACCAATTCAAACCAATATAGTTGATTTGGTTTGATTTTGATAAAAATTGAACTAACACCCCTACTTAAAAGGATTTACACCCATGACTTGCACATGATCGTTTTTATTTGATATAGGTTGGGCTAGAATAGACAACATGGTAGATACTTCAAAATCAACTCAACTAAAGGAGATTTAATATCAACAGCTAAGCCACGAGACAAAAGCAAAGAACAAGGCTATGCTGCTTTCGTGAATCCATAAAATAAATTTCAACTTATATTTACTCATTATTTTTTGGTAAATATTTACTGATATTATTACTATTAGTATAATTTAACTTGTTAAAAATAGTTACTTGCCTTATTTTTCAAGTTGCTAACCCTACTTGCTATGGGCAACTAGTAGTGGTACCCGCGTAATACGCGATCAATATTAAAAATATATTAATTAAATTAAATTATAATTGGGCTTGCTTGAACATATTAAATCATATTGCTTTAATAAATATTAATTGTCATATTATTTGTCAATATGATATATCTAATAATAAAACCTTTATTAAATTAAAAGGACTTATATAGTCATTGAATAATATTTTTGTTCTATAGTTTTCTTTATTATATTATCCAATGTTTAGTATTATTACATTGTTAATAAAAAAGATTATTAGCATATTACTTTTTTTAATATTTTTATTTGCTCGCTTTTTTTTTTTTTTGCAATATAAGAGAAGATATATATTTTATTACTCTTGAAATATTTCTTTTATTTTAAATTTTGTTCTGTTGTTCTCAATAATATTATTATCTGCATTTTAATGAATAGAATCTTTATTAAATTAAAGGGACTTATATATGAATCAAATAACTTTTTTGTTTTGTATTTTTATTTATTATATTATCCAATATTTGGTACTATTACATTGTTAATAAAACAATTTATTAGCTTATTACTTTATTTACTATTTTTGTGTGCTACTTTCATTTTGTAATATAATAGAAGATATATATTTTATTACTCTTGAAATAATTTTTTATTTTATGTTTTATTCTATTGGTTTCAATCTCTACCTCCACAAGATAGGGGTAAAGTCTGTGTACACACTACCCTCCCCAGCCCCGCATGTAGGATTACAGTAGGTTTATTATTTTTGTGGTTATTCTCAATAACATTGTCTGAATTTTAATGAATAAAATCTCTATTAAACTAAATGGACTTATACACTCATCGAATAACTTTTTTCTGTATTTTTCTTTATTATATTATCCAATATTTAGTATTATTACATTGTTAATTGAAATTTTTATTAGCATATTACTTTATTTAATATTTTTGTCTCTTACTTTCTTTTTATAATATAATAGAAGATATATATTTTATTATTCTTGAAATATTTTTTTATTTTAAATTTTATTCTATTGTTCTCAATAATATTGTCTGAATTTCAATGAATAAAATGACATGACCTAATTTTTCCTCCTTATTACGTCGTGACGACATCTAGTCTCTATGACTAGGTAAGCCTAACATTTGCGGAATAATGAAATGAAAACATAAATTTAACAACATAACTGAGTACCATGACGCTTGGCATGTACAATAACCAACTATTCAAAAATAAATACACAGTAATCTCAAAACCCGGAACATCGTGAATCACAAACTACAAAAGGAAAATCTAGTGTCTCTATAAGTTAGAATCTAACAAAAGAAAAATACAGAAGATAATAGACATGTGAAAGAGTAGAAAGGGACTCTGAGGTCTGCGTACGCGACAGATATACCTTGAAGTCTCCAAAGCTGTCTCGGCTCACTGACAGTACGGCTGATAAGGAGCACCTGGATCTGCACACAAAAAACATGTGCAGAGAGTAGCATGAATACACCACAATCGGTATTCAATAAGTGCCAAGCCTAACCTCGGTCGAGTAGTGACGAGGTCAGGTTACGACCCTATTGGTATACATAATAATAAAGTAAGGCAGGAATGAAATATTGCATTAAAATAAAGACTGAAATTTAACAAGAAAGAATTCATAGAAGGTAACAACTCAGTACACAGAAATACAACAGGGGATCTCTCGAGATACCGTCTCGTAGTCCCAAATGTAAATGTACAGGGGGATCTCCCGGAATACCGTTCCGTAGTCCCAAAATATATATGCAGTACAGGGGATCTCCCGGAATACCGTTCTGTAGTCCCAAAGTAAATATGCAAGACAGGGAGGATCTCCCGGAATACCGTTCCGTAGTCCCAAAATAAATATGCAGTACAAGGGGATCTCCAGGAATACCGTTCCGTAGTCCCAAAGTAAATATGCAGCTCAACCAACAGAAATAACAGTTACAACAGGAAAAACTACAATTGAGAGTAAGTTCAAGTCAAGGAAAAACAGGAATTTCACTAAAACATGCTGCACGGAGTTCAGATAAACAATTAAGGCAAGTATGCATACTATTTTAGTCTAACAGGATTCTACACATGTTGATAATACTCAAATAAGAAGGAAAAACAGGTTATTACTTAGTAGAAATCAGATTTTTACAACAATTAGCCTGTGTAGGTACTCGTCACCTAACGTACACGGCGCTCACAAATCAAAACAGTTCCAAATCCTAAGGGGATTTTTCCCACACAAAGTTAGGCAAGTCACTTACCTTGAACCAAGCTCAATCAATCGGTAAGAATGCCTTTTCCAAAATAATTCAATATAGTCAACAAATATTAGACGAATCAAGTTCATAAGAAAATACTATATTTTTCAATAAAAATCCGAAATTAACTCAAAAATGTCACTGGGGCCCACATCTCGGAATCCAAAAAAACTCACAAAATCCGATAACCCATTGAGTTATGAGTCCAACCATACCAGTTTCACCTAAATCCGACTCCGAATCGACACCGAAATCTCAAAAATACATTTCTATGGATTTCTAAAATTTTCCCAAATTTCAATCTCAAAACACTAATTAAATGGTGAAAACAAATGATGGATTCGGGTAATCTAACCATAATTGAGTTAAGAACACTTACCCCAATGTTTTCTGTGAAAATCTCCCAAAAATCGCCTCTCCCTAAGCTCCAATTTGTCAAAAATGTAAAATGGGACGAAGTCCCCTGCTTTATAACTTACAGTTCTGTCCAGGCTGCCCTCGACCCTCGGCCCTCGACCATTGGCCTCGATCCTCGGCCTCTACCCTCGGCCTTTGGTCCTACCCCCGAATTTCCAGCAGAATACAAATTGCAGTAGCTTTTGCAGCAGGTGTTTAAGTCCAACATTTGATCCGTTAACCATCCGAAACTCACCCGAGGCCCTCCGGACCTCAACCAAATACACCAACAAGTCCTAAAATATCATACGAACTTATTTGAAACCTCAAATCACATCAAACAATGCTAAAATCATAATTCACACCCCAATTCAAGCTTAATTAAACTTAAGAATTTCCAACTTTTACATTCGATGTCGAAACTTATCAAACCAAGTCCGATTGACCTCAAATTGTTTACACAAGTCATAAATGACATAACGGAGCTATGAAAATTTTCAGAACTAGATTCCGACCCCGATATGAAAAAGTCAACTCCCCGGTCAAACTTTCAAATTTATATTCCTACTTTAGCCATTTCAAGCCCATTTTAACTACGGACTTCCAAATAAAATTCCGAACACGTCCCGAAGTCCAAAAGCACCATACGGAGCTGTTGGAATCATCAAAATTCTATTTCGGGGTCATTTGCATATAAGTCGACATCCGGTCACTATTTGAACTTAAGCTTTAAAACTTGGAACTAAGTGTTCCAATTCATTCCAAAACCCCACCGGACCCGATCCGATTACCCCGGCAAGTTACATCATAGTTATAAAACATTGAATAAACAGTAAATAGGGGAGTGGGGCTACAACTTTTAAAATGACTGGCCGGGTCATTACATTCTCCCCCTCTTAAAACAATCGTTCGTCCTCGAACGAGCATAGAGACATACCTGAAGTGGTGAAAAGATGAGGATAATGGTTGCGCATATCCTGCTCGGTCTCCCAAATTGCCTCCTCGACCGGATGACCCCTCCACTGAACCTTCACAGAAGTAATGTCCTTTGACCTCAGCTTTCGAACCTGCCTGTCCAAAATAGCCAATGGTTCCTCAATGTAAGATAGATCCTTGTCCAACTGAACTGTACTGAAGTCTAACATATGAGACGGATCGTCGTTATACTTCCGGAGCATGGAAACATGGAACACTGGATGAACTGTAGAGAGACTAGGTGGTAGTACAAGTCTGTAAGCCACCTCCCCAACTCTCTCAAGAATCTCAAAAGGCCCAATATACGTAGGGCTCAACTTGACCTTCTTCCCGAACCTCATAACACCCTTCATAGGCAAAAGCCGGAGAAAGATCCACTCACCAACCATAAATGCAATATCGCGAACCTTCCGGTTCGCATAACTCTTCTGTCTGGACTGGGCTGTGTGAAGTCTATCCTGAACCAAGTCTGTACTTAATAGCCTAGCCTCGCCCGGTTCGAACTAACCCACTGGAGACCGGCACCACCTACCATACAAGGCCTCATACGGAGCCATCTGAATGCTCGACTGGTAGCTGTTTTTGTAAGCAAACTCCGCAAGTGGCAAGAACTGATCCCAAGCACCCCCAAAATCTATCACACACGCATGGAGCATATCCTCCAGTATCTGTATAATACGCTCGGACTGTCCATCCATCTGAGGGTGAAATGTTGTGCTCAACTCAACCCGAGTACCCAACTCATGATGTACAACTCTTCAGAACCGTGATGTAAATTGCGTACCCCGGTCAGAGATGATGGATGCCGGTATGCCATGAAGTTTGACGATCATGCGGACATAAATTCGAGCCAACTGCTCGGAAGAATATGTAGCCATCACAAAAATAAAATGAGCTGACTTGGTCAGCCTGTCCACAACCACCCAAACTGTATCAAACTTTCGCTAAGTCCATGGGAGTCCAACAACGAAATCCATAGTGATTCGCTCCCATTTCCACTCCGGAATCTCTAACTTCTAAAGCAACCCACCTGGCCGTTGATGCTCATACTTCACCTGTTGGCAATTTAGACATCGGGCCACATACTCTACTGTGTTCTTCTTCATCCTTCTCCACCACTAATGTTATCTCCAGTCCTAATACATTTTTGCGGCACCCGGATGAATAGAGTACCGCGAACTATGAGTCTCTTGGAGATCCAACTGACGCAAACCATCTACATTGGGCACACATAGCCCGCCATGCATCCTCAATGCACCATCATCTCCAATAGTGACATCTCTAGCATCACCTCACCGGACCTTGTCCTGAAGGACGAGCAGATGGGGGTCATCATACTGACGCTCCCTGATACGATCATAAAGAGAAAATCGAGAGACCATACAAGCCAATACTCGACTCGGCTCAGAAATATCTAATCTCACAAACTAGCTGTCTAAGGCCTGAACATCCAACTCCAATGGCCTCTTTGCTGCTGGTAGATATGCTAAACTCCCCAAACTCTCCGCCTTACGACTCAAGGCATCGGCCACTACATTCGCCTTCCCGGGATGATAGAGAATGGTGATAACATAATCCTTAAGTAACTCCAACAACCTCCTCTAATGCAAATTAAGATCCTTCTGGTTGAACAGATGCTGCAAACTCTGGTGATCGGTGTAAATCTCACAAGGTACAACGTACAAATAAAGCCGCCAAATCTTCAAGGCATTAACAATAGCTGCTAACTCCAGGTCGTGGATAGGATAGTTCTTTTTATGCACCTTCAGATGTCTGGACACGTAGGCAATCACCCTACCATCCTGCATTAACATCGCGCCGAGGACAATCCGCGATGCATCACAATATACAGTATAAGACACTGAACTTGTAGGCAACACCAATATTGGGGCAGTAGTCAAAGTTGTCTTGAGCTTTTGGAAGCTCTCCTCACATTCCTCGGTCCACCTGAACGAAACACCCTTCTGGTCAATTTGGTCATAGGTGCAGCAATACAAGAGAAACCCTCTACAAATCAATGGTAATACCCCTCCAAACCAAGAAAACTCTGGATCTCTGTAGCCGAGGACGATCTGGGCCAACTCTGCACTACTTCTATCTTCTTCGGATCCACGTGGATCCCATCACTCTAGACTATATGACCCAAGAATGTCACTGAATATAGCCAAAACTAACACTATGTAAATTTTGCATATAACTTCCTTTCTCTCAAGGTTTGAAGTGCAGTCCTCAGGTGTTGCTCATGATCTTCCCGAGTCCAGGAGTACACCAAAATGTCGTCAATAAATATAATGACGAATAATTCAAGATAAGGCCAGAACACACTATGCATCAAGTGCATAAAAGCGTTGGGGCATTGGTCAGCCCAAAAGATATAACAAGAAACTCATAGTGACCATATCTGATCCTGAAATCAGTCTTCGGGATATCTGGCTCCCTAGTCTTCAACTGATGATAGCCTGAGCGTAAGTCAATCTTGGAAAACACTCTGGCACCCTATAACTGATAATATAAGTCATCAATACGAGACAATGGATACTTGTTCTTCATTGTGACTTTATTCAACTGGCGGTAACCGGTACACATCCGCATAGAACCATCTTTCTTCTTCACAAATAAGACAAGAGCACCCCAAGGTGACACACTGGGCCGAATGAAGCCCTTATCAAGCAACTTTTATAACTACTCCTTTAACTCAGGAGGAGCCATACGATATGGAGGAATAGAGATGGGCTGAGTGCTCGACAACAAATCAATGCCAAAATCAATAGCTCTGTCGGGCGGCATGCCCGGAAGATCAGCTGAAAACACATCTAGAAGTCCCTCACTACTAGATCTAACTCAACTATAGGGGTAGCAATAGTGACATCTCTCACATAAGCTAGATACACATCACACCCCTTCTCAACCATTCGTTGAGCTTTAAGAAATGAAATAACTCTGGTGGAGTATACTCTAAGGTACCTCTCCACTCTAATCACGGAAGTCCTGGCATAACCAGCGTCACGGTCTTAGAATGACAATCAAGAATAGCATAATGGGGCGACAACCAATCCATGCCTAAAATAATATCAAAGTATACCATGTTGAGCAATAATAAATCGGCTCTAGTCTCAAAACCACTAAAAGCAATCAAACACGACCTATACACGCGGTCCACAATAATAGAATCTCCCACAGGGGTAGACATATAAATAGGAAAACTCAAAGAATCCTGAGATACGCCCAAATATGGGGAAACATAAGAGGACACATACGAATATGTAGAGCCTGGTCAAATAATACCGACGCATCTCTATGACAAACTGGAACAATACCTGTAATGATAGAATCAAAAGCAACTGCCTCTGTACGAGCAGGAAGGGCATAATATCTGGCTTGGCCTCCCCCTCTAGGACGACCTCTACCTCCCCGACCTCCACCTCGAGCTGGCTGAGCAGGTG